>JAAGAY010141638.1:0-49138 GCA_011801015.1 Ardeotis arabs | reverse complement strand
AGGCCGGCTGGGTTGGTCTCTCTCAGTTGCAGGAGGAGGCCGGCTGGGTTGGTCTCTCTCAGGTGCAGGAGGAGGCCGGCTGGGTTGGTCTCTCTCAGGTGCAGGAGGAGGCTGGCTGGGTTGGTCTCTCTCAGGGGCAGGAGGAGGCCGGCTGGGTTGGTCTCAGGGGCAGGAGGAGGCCGGCTGGGTTGGTCTCTCTCAGGGGCAGGAGGAGGCCGGCTGGGTTGGTCTCTCTTAGGGGCAGGAGGAGGCCGGCTGGGTTGGGTTCCGAGTGTGGGGCGGCGGTGCCCGTCCCGGCGCGCCCTCCCCTGCGGGAGCTGTCCCTTTCAGCACCACGGCCCTGCCTCCGCCCGGGTGTCCCCTCGAGCCGCCTCCGCAGAGATGGAGAGGTAGCGCTTTGCCCTCTGCTGGGAAGCGGGGTTTGGCGGGTGAGTGGTGTGAACCGCTGTGACAAACCTTCTCTTTAAAGACACTGCGCAAATCTGAAGAAACACCAGGCTTGTGCAATTTTTTTTTCAGTGCTTCATTTTTTCAGATGTTGTAGCAGTGGCATAAGTTTCTGTTCTCTGTCTCTTTAAGTGTATGATGTTTTTTTCTCTTGTATGATATCTATTCCTTTTATGTCAGTGTTGTCATTAGAAAACATCTGTGGCTCTTAGTCAGGCTCAGATGAAGTCCTTTGCCCCAATCCCTTCTAATACTGTGAGAGCACTGACCTACCGCGTCCTACTCTGCCACCGTATTTATGGATCTGATTTGCAGTGCAAAAAATCAAACACACAAGCAGTGGAAATGGCCTGGTTTCTACTTCTGGTTTGGAAGTAGGCAAAATACTTTTTGCATTTCTAGTGTGATTTCAGCTAAAATTGGTGGAAGGATTATACAAGCAGTAAGTATTTACTTTGTTCTGAAATTTAGTTAAGAACAAAATTTTTTCACGGATGTCTTCAGATGATCCACAATGAGCCCGCCCTTCTTAAAAAGTTGTGGCTATGACCATTCTTCCTTCATATTTGTCTTGTTACCAATGACATAGACTCCTTCACTAAAAGTTAGACAATGTTTTCATGAACATGATGCTTTTCATGATGTCGCACTGGCCAAATACCTTCCTGCACAACACCAGCAATGACAAAGCCCAGTTTTCTGAAATAATACATATATAATCTTAAAAATATTGTTATAGTCATAAACTTCAAGCCTTTTCAGTGAAAAACATCATTATGCTCAACTTTCAGCTACACAGATGAGAAAATACTGTATAGCTTATTCCCTTGTATCCAAGTATTGCTATTTTATTGAACTTCTCTGAAACCAAGGGGCTGATTAACATGAAGCATCAACACAAAGCCCTTGTGCTTTGCTCATGGAAATGTAATGTATTACTATATTTTGGGGGATGAAATTTATTCCTGCCCCTGAAGTGTAAAGCAGCATCACAAGACTTTTCACGCTCTCAGCCTTTTTTGATGTAGGGTTATTTTTAATTGTGGTTTGAGATTCCTTCTGTGTTGAGGCGAATTTTATCCTTGGGTGTATTTAGCCGGAATATGAAAGATAACTGTGCTCTGTGGCTGGCATCCATCAAGGATTGCAGGATTTTTAGAGTGGAAAACTGTGGTTCATACAGAAAAAAATGGCATGTAAGTCCCCCAGAGATCAATGTTATTGAAGATGTTTAGACATCTGTCTTCTGTTCAAATACCTAGCATGTGTTAGAAGCGTTACTGCTGTTACTTAGTAGTTATTAGGTACTGTGGAGGTCCTTCTTGTTACTGCATTCACATTTGATACTCCATGAAACATAAATTTCAGTCACTGTAACTGAACTGAATTAGCTTTTCTTTCTTACGACTTGTCATTTTATCTGCCACTCTGCCCCAAAGGGGTAAGTGATTACTTTATTTTACTGTATTTTTCTGAACAAGCTTCTTTGCGTTACGAGAAATAGCTCAGGAGCAGGAGACCAAATAAAGAATAGACCCGTGTTATTTCCTTGATGGCTTGTGAAAATGCCAAATGTATGTTTTGATTTTCTGCCCAGCTGAAAAGTTGTTTAGTTCAAAAAACCTGAATTCTCCTATTATTCATTTTTGTAATTTTAATTCATTTGATTTATGAAGCTTGGTGATCTAAAAAAACCCAGTTATGGAGTTTGATTTAAGATCTGTATGAAACCTCTTTTCCTTGAGAGCTATCACCATGCTGCGTTACACACAGGTTGTGTACTTGTGGGATCAAGTTACATCATTTTTATATAACACCCTCCCACTCATGTACTCGGTCTATTCTGTTGTTGTTGTTCATGCGTGGACATGTTTTCATGTGTATTATTAAATGAAATCTTGTTTAAATTACCTGTTGTCTAAAGTTCACAGTGAAGGGTTTTGTTTTTTTTTAATAACTCTTCTGCATTGTACTTTTCCAGTTGTTTTTAGACAATGTCCCACTTGAATAGAAACGGCTTGTTTGATAAATTGTGGAAAGATGTATTGTGCCAGGGTGTTTGCAAACGAGTGCATCCATATGCCTCTGCACAACCATGGCATAAGAGTTGGTGAATGTGTCTCTGGAGATTTTCTCAACTTAGAGAAGAAGGAGGGAGGGAGTGAATTGGTGGGGTACAGAGGTACTTCCCTAAGCTTCACAGAGTTCTACTGATTTCTGAGAAGTATTATTCCGTCATACGGCGTGTATGTGGAAGCTGTTCCCAGCTCTGTCACAGTCCGATGCACAAGTCGTTTGGTGTCCCAGTGCCTCAGTTGTCGGGATGGCTGGGTTCCTTTGATAGCATCACAAAAGTGTGGACAGGCAGTTCTGGTATGAAAGAAGGCAATGAGCGTATTGCAATAACGGCAAGCGTGTCAGGATTAGCATACCAGCATGTGTAAAAGCAACACTCTTAAGAATATTGCTCCTTTACGTTATTAAGCTCGAAACCAAAGGGGAACAAATATAACTGTATAGGATTAACTATATTTTAGGGTTATTTATAATTCAAGTGTTTTTGCTGTAACTCCGCTGCAAGTATTTTTGTGTTACTGTGTTTTTTGAATGTTGAAGATAACACTGATAACATTCTTGGTTATTATGGGGTATTACAATGCATAATGTGGAGTGTCTTTATTTGTATCATTTTTCTTCACATCTGACAAATCCCATCCCTTGTAATCCCCAGCATTTCTCTGCCTCATCAGTGGTGTACACTCAGTTTCACTTGTTTAATCATCTGAGTGATGAAGATTTAATAATCTTCCTTTGTCGTCTTCTGAAGTGAATTGTCAGGTAATAGTGATACTAAATCTACTCAGTCATGAGATTCAGAGCTGGTTCTTTCTGCACAGAGCTATATTGCAGGCATTGCTGGACACAGATTTAGACTGGAGAATCACAGTAGCTGTGCAACTAGCACATAGATTAAAAATTATTGCTGTTCAAAGACTATCTTTCTCTTATTTTTTTAATTTTCTTCTGAATGGGTACCTTATGTGTGTATTTACTGAATCTCAATAGTGACCTGATTTCTCACTTTTATCAGTGGATGGTGTCAACGCAGCAGTGCCACACACAAATGTCTCCTTGCTACATGACTTATCCAAGAATATAGGAAACAGAATCAATTAAGCAGGAGGCAAATATCATCTGCACATAGGTAGGGTAGAGTTGCGGTGAGTGGAAGACAGCTATTTGAGTATGGAGGGACAGAGGCAGAAAGAGAGAAGGTACTGCCCCCCCGAGCTACCTTTCACAAGTTAGTCAACAACTGTTGTCTTGATAAATAGCTCAGGCTGAAACTGTCCTAGCAACAGCTATGTTTAACACCGCCGTCTGGTGCGGATTAGAGATAGCAGTGCAGGAAGAGTCATTTTCAGAATGTCTTTTTACATAAACAAGCTGGAGAAAGGACTGTTAAGATACTAGCTTGAAAAAAAAAATTACTTGGGATAATTAAGGGAGGGGTTGTAAGTAAGGTGCAAATTAGCGCGTGAGCAGGAGATGACTTTACAAAAGTATAGATACTGTAGGAGAAAAGTGATTGGTGAAAACGGTGAAAAGATGGGAATAGAGAACGAAGGAAGGTTAGGAAAAATATGAAGGGGAACCAAGATAAACTCTGGCTTTCAGAGTTAAAGATGACAGAAATTACAGCAGCTATTCATCTCTCTACCTTGGCTGAATGCAGAGGAGTGTAAAAGTTAAGGTCCCGTTAAAGGGCAGGTCAGCAGTGTGACTTCAACATTCTGTGCTCCCACTGCAATACAAGGGCTTGAAAAAGGGAACGAGATGAATAGAAGGTACATTGGAACATAAAATCCTCCTTTTGCTTCCTTTTAGAAAGACATAATGATGATTCAGCATGAAACACAGGCAGCAATGTGCTCTGCTTTGAACTGCATTTGTTTTACTGATGTCTTTAAAATAGTTGTTTCTTTAAAGGTGGATATCCCCAAAATTTAGGCTGTCTGCATCCGGATGGAAATTATGTAATTGAATCAGATCTCTGCTGTATTTAGTGTCTCTTTTATCTGACAGTGCCCTGTGTTGGCTGCTGTGAAGGAAAGTGTAAGAAAACCTGCAATGCCAATTAGGGAGTCATGTGGCTGTGTGTGATGGTTTTTCCATCTCGGCTGAAGACTGGCTTCTGCTGTGAAGCATTTGGATTTCTATCCCTTCTACATGTACTGAATTCTGTGCAACATAATACAGGATATTCTGGATAGTTATGTGAATCTCAAAACCTTTTAAAAAGCTGCAGCACTGATTGTCTTGTGTACCTGGGACTCCGTTTCTGTCTGTCTTCTAATTTTCATTCCTGTGGTGACAACCACCTCGAGTTGGTCCCTGGCACAACCATTCCAAACATGCTAAAATACAGGCGTAAGAGATGAAGGTAAGATTTAAAAAAAAAAACAGCAAAGAACTTTTTTTAATATGCAAAGGTTCTAACATACATTATCTTGCCTATTTGTTGCAGATTAGACTCAATTATCATAATAGTGTGTTCCTTTCACAATGTCAGTTCTGTTAATTCCAACATTTTCAGTTCAGAGAAAAAAAACCCACACCAACCCCTCATTCAAGGATCTGATTTTAGGTCAGGTGCCACAATATGCGGCAGTTTGCATCTCTGCTGGGAAGTTATGGGTTTGCAAGTAAAAATCTTTCCATTTAGCAATGAGAAACCAGACTCTGAAGGACTGGGATGGAGAGAAGCCAGTGTTCACACACCTGTGCTCAGACTGTTCTCCATGGAAGTGCCGAACGAAGTCTTGGTTCTTGTATGTGACTTCTCAGTTACACGAGGATTTAGAAGATACTTCAGTTTATTCTTGGTACTTGAAAAATCTCAGTATTTTGCTGGTGATTTTAAGCATTGAAAATTATACTCCTGCAGTATCACTTGATATTTCCAGTTGATACATTCCAAGGAAATGAGCTCTCAACCTCTTGGTGCCAGAGAATATCTCCCTACTTGATGTTGATATTCCATACTAGCTGGATTATTTTTTAGTGTTGTCCTCCAGTTGTTCCTTATTACAATGCCCACAGAGATGATACATTGGTATCTTAGCCCCCAGACACCACTGTAATTTGTCTGATAGCTGTCACTGAACTACAGGCAGTTTTAGAATGTCACATTGTTGTGTTAAGAAGAGTTGGTTTTTCCTGGCAGAGTGTTTTAGGTACTCTTTTTTTTTTTTTTCCTCTGTTGCACTGACCTGAAACTGAAGTTCAGATATACCTCAGACATTTGCCTGATAATGAAAATTAGGGGAGAAGCATGCAACTCTTCTCTGTGGAGTGGGAGTTCAAAAGGAAAGTGTGAGAAATGATAGCCAGACAAGTCACTGACTTCCTCTGATTTACAAACGGTAGAGGGATTTTCTCTGAAATACTTAAGAGTAGAAAGTAATCAGTTGAGCTTCCATCCAGGTTTCCAGTTGTCTGGCTTACTGAACGAAATGGTGAAGTACAGAATTGTTCTCTAAGTATAAGAGACCCTCAGCATGCCTCAAGAGACCAGTAGTCAGGTAAAAAGAGGTTAAAACCTCGGTGAGAATCATTAATGGAATTTCAGCAAACAGCTCTATTGCCAAGGGGGGAAAATAGTTTCATATATGAGTGATGATGTGTATCCTAAGAAAAGACATCTTTTCACACCCACCAGGAATAAGACATATTATGTACTTTTATATCCCATCTTGTTTTGAGTAGGAAGACTATCTTTTTTTAAGAAGAAAAATGTTCTTAGGAAAGAGAAAAGGAAAGAGGTTTTCCCACGAGGAAGATATTAATGAATCCTTTCCATCAGCGTATGTACAAAAGCAGAGGAGCATGCCGCAAGAGAAAGAACAACTGGTATTTTTCAGTTGACCTTCAGCACAGACACAAGCTAGTTGTGTTCTGACTGTTTTGTGACAAAGGAGTTGTCCTTAATGAAGAAAAAATAGAAATTAGGGCCCCTTCATTGCTAGAATGCTAAATATATTGAAATACCTCCTGCTGAGTTTTAAAAAGAAAGAGTTAAACCTGCAATCAGAGACAACAGATCCAAGAGAGATGACAAACAGGTGCCCACGCTGTCCTACCTCTGCTCTGTAGTCTCGAGTGGGAGGAATATTGTTGCTAGATGGAAGGTGTGTGTTCAGGTGAGGAAGTTCAGCACAGAGAGGCACAGCCTGAGGCTGAGTCATACGGACAAAATCCCGTTTTGAAATGGGGGTAAGATGTGTGACACAAAAAGGGAAGAAGACAGAGTGTAGGGTTGTTTTGGGAGGAACTTGAGGGATGCAAAATATTTCAAGAGGGTGTTGACGTGGGTGGCAGTCACCCTTTCATCTCCTCTCTTTCCTGGCATAGTTTCTTCCTTCCCCACTCCTGTTCTAGAACCTGTATCCCCACCCCCTGGGCAGCAGCCTCCACCTAGCCGCCTGTTGTCACTTCCCTCTGTCAGGAAGAGATGGGAGAGAAAGGCACCACCTTGTATCAGGGGGAGACACTAAATGGAGCCTGGATGGGAAGCAAGAAGGCGGCTCCGTGGGGAAAGCATTATTTGGTGGTTTTTGGGGGTGTGTAGTAAGGACTTTCCTGCTCTCCAAACTCCAGCCTGTTCACCTACGTACAAGCAGGCAAGAAGCTGTTGCGGCTGGAGCGGTTGCTGGCAGCTGTCCTTGGCAGCCAGCTCCTCTGTGCCGTGAGGCAGCTCTGGGGATGGATACGTGAACATGAGGTTGGGTCTCTTCCTGGGCTGCCAAGCTCTGGGTGGAATGAAACTGCTGAGAAAAGGACAGTAGATACCCACACCTTGGAGCTGGACGAGAACACCTTCTCTTTTGAAATGTGGTAGTATTTTGTATTAAGTCAGGTTCCAGTTTTCCAGCTGGAAGCTGCTGGCTAATTCCTTCTTCCCTTTTAATTGACTGTTATTAGAAGAAATAAATTACTTGCTGTATAATCTATTTCACAAAGTGATGTTCATCACTTTTCCTGTCCCTGACTTCAGAAGAGACCCAACCAATCGTACTCAAGGGAGTGTGCAAGAGGAGAGTGATCTGCACTTCTACCTGGCCAAAGAGCTAAGCAGAACTATTTCCATAGATTTCAGAACAGAAGGATATACATGTTGAGAGATCTGGGGGAAAGGTTGTGGTGAAGTGCCCCAGCTCTCCCAGGGGACTAAAATAGGAAGCACTTAATTGTCCTACAGATTGAGATATATTGGCCGTATTTTCCAGAAATATGAAACCTGGAGAAGGGAGGGTCTGCAGCTGTAGCAAAGGAAAGGGAGCAGTTTCTGCAAGGCAAGAAGGCCTACGGAGAGGCTCTTTGGGGTTGTCACCACTGAGAGACTGGTTTTATGGGCTCATCAGTAAGATTAGGGATTTCCCCAGGTAAATAAAGGTTCAGTCAACAGTTACTGTGGTCTGGAGTCTCTGAGGTAAGCAGAAGCCTGAGAACAAAATGAAACTCTTGTTTCCTTTCTTGGCAAATTGCTTGACAGCTGAGCGAGAGAGACAGCCAGGGACGGCCGAGGGAAAGGAAAAGCTGTGCTTTGTTCTGACCCCATCGTTCACTGTGGAGCTTGCCCAGCTACTACCAACTTACTTAGGTACCTTAAAAGAGGTTTTTTTCCAAGGCCTTGCTGAGCTTAGTTGATGTGATGCCATTTGAACACTGAAGGATAAAATGCTGTTTGCCAAATCTGTGATTTTTAGGAGAAGATTCCTCAACTTATCCTGTTGATGGCGTAGTTAAGATAATATACCAATAAACTCCTTAATTTCAGCAGGAATTTTGATGCAGGATTTTCCCTTGGTTTGACATGTTCGCATTAAGGTTTTGGGGGGTTGTTTTTTTTTAATTAATTACAAGGCCTTTAAGAAGCACTATCTACCCAATATTTTATTATAAGAAGCAGGTTTACTTAATCCTTCAACAAATGGTACAATAAACTGTCTTTTTCTTTTTAATGGTGTCCCAAGGAATGCATTAGTCTTTGAAGCTGAAATACTTTGACATCACACTCGGTGATGAGTTGCTGTGGTTTCAAGGGCACTATCAATGCTGGAAAAAAGACCGCATCCTTGAAACGTGCACACATGCAGTCGCGGGCTCCTATATATTTCATGACCAGAACTTAGGAAGTAGCCTTCCGCTTCGGTGGCTTCATCACAGGGCGTAAGGAGGATTTGAAGGAAGATGTGCCACTAGATTCCTGTTCGCTAATAGCCATTTCATTCGATTTGGGTAGAACTCTGTGTGTGTGGCAGTTTTCAGCACTTTGATGGGAAGATGGGAAGCTTACGCCCAGTGCGCTCTGCGGCCACAGGGGGGATTTCGAAGGCAGGCAGGAATCGGAGTGGGAGGGAGGGGATTCTTATCTTGATGGGGAACAGACTCTTAATGCAAGCCACTTGCTTAACTTCTTGAAATAAATTTTTTAACCTGCAAAAAATGGTGTGTTTTTATCAGGTGGTGATAACAACGTTAAAGTATACATGTGTACGCACTTCTCTGAAGAGGCAGCAATACAGCAGGACTTTTTTAGAATATAAAATAATTTTTAACAACCAAAAAAGGTATATTAGCCACCTTGCTTTACTTATCATTTAAGTGTCTTCAGCTAAAAATAGAGCCCTAATCAGTTTTCTCTAGAGTCCTTTAGCCTGTGAGTAAGAAATAGATAACCACTGGATGTTTAAAACAATACATGATTTCTCAATGCATCGTAGAAATGTGAATTCCTCTGAGTTGTATTTAATGCATATATTTCTAGAAAATCTATAGTAGCTTCACTGTGGATATTGAAACACATCTCTTGAAAGAAAGAATGATTTCCTTAATTCTTCATGAATGCCGTATTGATTTGTAATGAACAAACTATCTTCTCTACAGACAATCTGTTTCTGGTAAAACAGGTACGGTTACCATCACTGACTCTGTTATATCATCTTCTGCTGTTTCCGTTCCTTCCTTGGTGCAGCAGGGATGGTTTAGAATAGAGCTGTGCTTGATTTCTCCCTGTACCACGCACATTTCCCTCTTCCCCTGGATAAAACAATACAACCACTCGCCAAGTCATAGAATGATAGAATGGTTTGGGTTGGAAGGGACCGTTAAAGCCCATCCAGTCCAATCGTCCTGCAAGAAGCAGGGACATCTCCAACCAGGTCAGGTTGCTCAGAGTCCCATCCAACCTGGCCTTGAATGTTTCCAGGGATGGGGCATCCACCACCTCTCTGGGCAACCTGGGACAGTGATCTACAACTCGCATTGTAAAAAATTTTTTTCCTAATATCCAATCTAAATCTACCCCCCTCTATTTTAAAACCATTACGCCTCGTCCTATCACAACAGGCCCTACTGAACAGCCTCTCCCCATCTTTCCTGTAGGCTCCCTTGAGGTACTGGAAGGCCACTGTAAGGTCTCCCCGGAGCCTCCTCTTCTCCAGGCTGAACAGCCCAACTCTCTCAGCCTGTCCTCACAGGAGAGGTGCTCCAGCCCTCTTAGTATCTTTGTGGCCCTCCTCTGGACCTTCTCCAGCTGGTCCATGTCATTCTGATGCTGGGGGCTCCAGAACTGGACACAGTACTCCAGGTGGGGTCTCACCAGGGCAGAGTAGAGGGGCAGAATCACCTCCCTGACCTGCTGGCCACGCTCCTCTTGATGCAGCCCAGGATCCTTTACAGCTTCAGAAATGGGACCCAGCCAGGCAACCTGTCAGCCCTTGGCATAGGATTCTCCTGCGTATCAGGTGCTTTTGCAGAAGTTGAGGGGTTATTAAGACTTGCTGGGTTCACAAAAACAGTGAGGGGTCCCACAGTCCTCTTGTCTTCCTTGAAAAGTTACTTAAGTTTTTGTGGAGTCTTGATCCTTCTTCACTCACCTCAGTTTTTCAGTGTAACGGGTAACATTTGACTTTTCACAGAAAAGCTACCTGCCACTTTGGAAGAAATTATTGAGTTTACTGGTATGTTGAGACCAGCAGGATGAAGGGAAACTGCTTGCAAATGAGCAGTGTTCGTCTAGAAATTCAGCATTTTTACCAGAGTGGCAAGGGAGGAAATGGTGCCAGAAGAGTCCCCAAGACTTTGAATTCTACATTGGGGATTTCCAACTCGGAACAGCTGTAGGTACACTGCGGCTTTTCTCTTCGTTTGTCTCATCTATCTAACAAGCTCATGGCACGTAGATATACTTGCCCGTGAATTACAAGGAAACGTTTTGGAAGTCTATAGGGAATCCGGTTAATCAGTTTGAGTCATTGCAGTACTTATTGGCCATGATGGCTGAGCCTCAGAAGATTTGCCATTTTCTTTGGGTAAAGTTCACTGTATTCTAAGCTGAAATTGTGGAAATTAATATCTTAACTTTTATTACCCAGAGAAACTGTCAGGCCTCTCTAATGGTTTCAGATAGTGAGACCACTTTTTTTTTTTTTTTTCCTTGTAAAAATCAGTTCAACTGAAATGCATAGTACAGACATAAACAAATTGTGGGAGGGGGGAATCTAAATTAAGGTCTGGGTCCTGTCCAAATCTTGGGACGCCATTTAGGTAATCTTTTTAATTTTGTCTCTTCACCTGCTACTTAACAGCTTGTAAAGATCTTTTGAAACTCTATTACTTTATGCATTAGAGATTTGCCTACTTCCAGCTTCCCTCTTTTGGGATTCTGTGAGGCTTTTTTTCTTGTATGCTGTGCCAACAGCAGATTTTGCCTGAGTATTCTTTTTCTCATTAACATCAATTGAAGTGAGACATCAGAAATCCAGGCCCATTTGCAGTGACAGGACAGTGCCAATGCTCTTCCTTTTATAACCCACAGGAATAAAACTATGCAAACCATCTTTTCATTATTCACATCATGATAGCCTGCATAAATTACCAGTCATCAGCTAGGGAAAAAGTTTTCCTGATGTCCTTTGTCAAGTATCCAAAGTTTAAATTTTGAGAAGATATATGAGGAAGAATAAAAATATCAAAATACTATCAGCAATGGATTTTGGACACATCTATTTTCCTTTGTTAACAATTTTATCACAATACTGTGTTAGCCTACTTAGGCAAGTGAGGATGAAGGCCAGACCGTCTATTTCTTTGCTGGTTCAGAGCAGGTGTGTACTGAAAACCACGCTCATGGGGTTTTTTTGGTGTGGGTTTTTTTTTTTTTGCCCCCTTATAGTGGTGAAATATCAAAGTTGTAGAGTTGCAATCAGATCCTTTATACAGCCTTTATTTGGTAACGAATTAGGTGAAATCCTCCAGCATCTCATGCACCTGGATCCTACTGAATTGAGCAAAATGCCCAGCACACCCTTTCCAGTGTCAGGACCCTTGTGCGTGTCATAAAAAGGACATTCCTTTTTCTTAAACTGAGCAAGTCCTCGCTTGTACAGTGCATCTCTAAAATTTAATTCTTTATGGAGAAATAATTCAGCACCTGCCTGTGCTTTAGTTTTAAAGCTCACTGAATTTTTGGTTTCATTTCACTGCATTTAGTTTTTATGTGAAGATCTCTGGAGAGAGCAAATACAAGCACACAGACAGTGATTATTGTAAACATTGGTCTTGTTTTCATTAGGTAAAATATTTTGGGTTAATTAATGAGGTAAAATCCAGTTGTAGCTTACATGCAGAGTAGCCGTGGCCTGCCTTTATTGGCTTCCACAGACTTTGGCCCACGGGAGCAGAATAAACCATTCTTCCTTATGGGGACACAGCCGGAGCAGCCTCTGTCAGAGCTCAAAGCTGTTCAGTTTTTCTGCACCTTCGTATTTGAATCTCTTGCTCCTGTTGGGACACTGCGATAGCTGAGGGGTACGGCAGCCGGCTGTGCTCTGATACACCCAGAGGGTATAAGAATATGCTGATTAGGCACGTGGTAAATACATTTCCTGGGTTAGCTTCTTGAGTCTTAACACCTTTCCAAGCTACTGAAGTGGTCAGATGTGTCTTTGGAGAGGAAAATACCAAGAAAAGAAAAAAGAGCTTTCAGTCTTTAGGTATCCCCTCAGATCAGGTGTTACAGTTACATGCCTCCTCCGTAAATAGCATTTTGGTTTAGGGAAAGCTTTTGGAGGTGGAAGTGGACACCTTCATTATAAAGCAAGATATTTAGGAACATAAAAAATGCTACAGTTCAACACTTCTTAGAATTTATGTTCAATGGAAATTGATAGAACTTACTTTGAGACTTAGTAAAAACAAAACAAAACACTCAAACCCACAAAAAAAAAAATGGACCTATGTGATTTTGCTCATTTTCCTAGTTGCCTGAATAAAAGATCTGTAGAGCATGACAATTTTAAGGGTTTTTTTTTTTCTCTGTGGATCATGAGAAGGAAGTCTGGGTTTTGAAATGAGATAAACAGGGCAAATTGAAAGCCTGAGATGCCCTCGTTCAAAAGTGTGATTTAATATGTATGCGTTTCCTTACTAGGAAGAAATAAGTTTTAAAACATAGCAGGAAATGGGTTAATGGTTAATAAAAAGGATCAGCGTATTGTTTAATGATGTTGTATAATGGTGGGGGGTACACCCAGAGCAATAACCCTTTCTGTCACATTTGTTAAGATCTAAGGGAGTTTGACGTTGCTCCTTTTCTAGATGAACGAAACACACCGCATCTGCAAAGTGACATTCCCGGGTGGTGGCGAGGCGAATTCGGCATGTCCAAGGGATAAGGAGTTCATCCCTTCCCGCATGCAAATGATCCAGAGTTGCAGTGTTCATAGACCCCTTTCTTTGTATCCCAGCTTTCTGGGACGCAGGTTTCTGATGAGTTTGGAGCCAAGAGTCAATGAATGTGATAGGAATTGGAATGTACTACTTAATATCCTGTGCCTGTTACTTTGTGCTTCTGCAGAATCGGCCAAGGTAATTTTTAGGAAGTGTGCGGGTTGTTTAGAGTGTTGACAAATCTCTTCAAGATAGAGGAAAATAAAGGACATTTAACAGTCACTTCACATAGTTCTTCTTAAATTGAAGTAAAGTTCAGTATTAAAGATTAAAACAAAGCCAAAACGTAACCAAAGGCAGTGTTACTGTAACTCTAAATGTCATACATCCCTTACAGAAAGTACATCTCAGATTAATTATGGAACCCCCCAATTTCAAGGAATCCGTTATGGAGGCAGGAGCGATGGCGCTCCAGGGAGAAATCTAAAGATGTTTCATGCCAGCAATAAGGAATGGTTATGGAAACTAATTGCTATGCAAGACTTTTAAAAAATAAATAAAATAAAATACAGAGAAGTCATCAGCTTGAAGGAGGAGGGAAAATGAAAAGATGATTTGAATGCTATTGAAAGAATTAGTGGAAGAACAGAGAGAACTCAGTGTGGTTGGGTCTGAAATGGATGGCTGATTTCCAAGATTTTTATCAGTACCACTTTGGAGTTACCTGTGTGACTGCTTCAGAGGTTTGCTGCCTACAAATGCAGCCCTTCCAGGCTCACACCACAGGCATGATTCCAACAAAACCTGTTGTGTTCTTTGTAATTTACTTGGATCTAAATCTTGTGTGTGCTATCAAATGTTATAAACGTCTTTATTGTACTGTGTGCCAGAGTGATTTGGAGGTTTTTTTTGTTTGCATGGGGCTCTTTTCCCCCGTAACACTGCAGGAGTACTTTTTGCCTATGTCTGATCTGCAAATAAGAGCCATTTTCTGAAAATCCAGAGTTGTTCTCTTGTTGTGTGCAACAGGACCAGTGTTCTTTCCAGTGGGTTTACTCCCACCCTAGTCTGTTCCTGCAGGCAGGACATCCCTCCAGCCTTGCCCTGTTTCTAGAACCTCTCTTCTTCACTCCCTACACTCCGCTAGCTATGGGGCTTCCTTCTGTTCCTTCAGGGTACACGGGTACCCGCTGTGAGAGGGCAAGAAGAGGAAGAGTCACCTCCTCCTTCTCACTTTTGTGTGGTACAGTACTTTTAAGAGCAGAGGGGAGGAGGTGTCAGTTTTTCTATAGTTTTAGGATGGTGCTATGTCAAGTTCTGGAGACTGGACCTATTCAGTGCTGGTGGTGATGCTAGAGCTGTCAAGGCACATAAAGTGTTAGCTTCTCTTCTGGTTTTGAGATCCTTAAAATTTTGGTCAATTTGTCTGGACTTCCATCACACAGTTATCTGTAGCCCATAGCTGAGGGTCATCCTTAACCCCACCTCCTCCCTTTTCAGCAGTAGAGATCTGAGCTGCAGAAATGGGATCGCAGATGCAGTTTGAGCTATAAAGGTCGCTGCCTGCTTTGTCCGTAATGCACGCCTGATTCTATCCCTGTTACCTTCAGCAGCATCTGTTCTCACTGCTTGTGTTGTCAGGCACTTTTCTCTGCCTACACCTGTTTCTTCTCTTTATTATTTTTTTTCTTTCTTTCCTTTTAATGTTAACTGGTTTCCACAAGAACTGTGTCTATGTGTGCTACCACCACATGGAAAGAACTGTAAGCGTGTGGTAAGGCAGAAAGAAACAGAAACCAGTAGTACTTACGCGGGAGATCTTAGCATTTGTCACACAGGACTGATGGTTGTGATGATAGAGTAAATGACACTGAGAAAATAGAGGAAGAGATCTGGGGAGCCAGGGCTGTTACAGAAGAGTGGAATACGCAGTGCACAGCTTGAGGCAGGACTGACTTTCTTTTGGAGGAGGGCAGTTGAGGCCTCTGTGAGGAGCGCAGAGCAGAAGATCTCAGCTTTTGTGCGCTTTACAAGGGGTTGCTGTGGCTTGCTTCAGGTTCATGGTTAGCCAGGGTTCAGGAGTGTGCTCCGTCCTGGGTGGAAGGCTGTGGAAGAGGTCTGAAAACCTTGCCAAGTTGTTACAGGAATGACACCGAGACTTCTTTCAGTGTCTGTTAGCTGGTAATGGGTAGGTGGTTAGCCTGAGACGCAGGTCCTTGTCTTCCCAGGAGCTTTGGGACAGCAGTGGGCCTCACCAGAAATAGTTTGCCAGGAGTTGAGGATATTTGGATTTTACAGATTTGGGTTTTTGTTGTGCCAGATTTCATGCTGATGTAGGAATAAAATGTTTTTATTTAGCAAGAAAGCTTGACTGCCTACTTCTGTGCTTGTCATATGTTCCTATCTCATCCTCTTAGTTTAAGCCAGTTTATTTTATCTTGAAATTTAATCTATTAGATACATGAAAAAGCATAGGTGCAGTATTTGGACAACCGTTTACTAAAAGCACTTCCGATTCCTGCTTCCTAACTGACTGGTGTGTGTCAGGCAGCTTGGTCAGTGTGTTTGCTAAGGAGCAGCCTTTATTTGCAAATTCATGGCTGTTCGCATGTCCTTCCTTTATTCCAGGTTTGAACCACTGTCACTGCCTGTTTCTTTTAACTGGATGCAGTATGTTGCCTTGAGTAACCATCAGAAAATACTGGTTTGTGATGTTGCTGAAGTGCACGGGTATCATAAGCAAGTGCGGTCCAAGAGCATCAGCCGTTGAAACATCCCACAGTTGAGGGAACGTGATCTCCTTCACTGGTTTAAAATTTAAATTGGTCACCAAGTGGTGGAGAGAGGTGGAAATTCAGAGACTCTTGGCCTCATTTCCCTGCTGTTCTGGTATAAAGCATGGCGTGCCTGGCGTGGAGCCTGGGAAGCACAGGGTGTATTTCTCTCACTCAGGAGGCACTGGGGATGGCTCAGGGCCTCTCACAGAGTTTGTGCGGCAGTGGTTCGATAAATTGTAGTTCTGCTTTCTGTTCCTATTGACTGCCTTGTTCCTGTGGTCTGTGAGCGTTTGCGAACCCTGTCCTACCATGGCAGAACCCCTGCTTTCAGAAAAGGGAGGAGAGTTAGAGAGCTCTAGAGCTTTAATTGTTGCAAAACATTGCAATACAAAGCCACAAGTGATCGTTTCATCAGCATTTTGCGCATAACCTGGTTTATGGCTCTCAACTTAGTTTCTACAGGGCTTGGGATAAAAGGCCGGAAGAACTTTTTCAGCAGCTGTTCCCGAGCTTGATAAGCGGGGTTGACTCGTGAAAAGAACAAAATTTTGTATTTGAAATGGATGATAGAACAAAAAAAAGAAGGCAAGGCCCTGCAAACCTCTCTGCTGCAAAGAGAAATAAGGCATGTGGCGACTGACAGATTTACGTACCCAGATAAAATCTTCCACTTTTCCAAAGGCAGAACTTTCTCTTTATACAGTGTGAGTTTCAAAGCCCCCAGCCCCTGCTGCGCCTAATGGCAGGTATGTTTCCAGCTACTTCCTTTTCATGCCTGAAAATGGGATCATTCGCAGGTTTCCTCATTGTCACCTGGTAGCTATTCCCTTTCACTAATTTCCCCAAATGAGTTGTGGCTCACTCCGAAGACTCCAGGATTCATTAGAGCGAAGCATAATAAGAGTGTCCTTGGTGTTCGAACAGGAAGAAAATATCCCAAAGGCTGCCGGAGATAAAGATCACCCACTGAAAGGATAAAAACGAACAATGCTTCTTGCAGGGAACCTAAAAATACAATGCTTGGTTCTCTCACACAGAGTTTAGTGATTGAAATAACAACTGGATCGTACAGTGCCAGGATTATTTCGGTCTCAAGAAAATACGAAGTCTTGCAAGTTTAAACAAAGTGCATATCAGGGAAAACACGGTTTCAGCTCTAAACTGTACCCGGTGTTCTGGCGTGAACCGGGGTTTCTGTGCGTGAAGGTACAAGGCTGGAACGTGCAAGATCCCTTTTCAGTACTTAACCCTTCCATAGAATTCTTGACTAGCTTTGGATTAGTTGCTTAATTTTTTCATGCCTGTTTTCTGTTGGCAGGTTTTTTGAAAGTGGAATGGGAATAACCATACTTTTCCACTTGAGAAAATGGGTTATAGGTGGGCTGATTGGTGTGTTATTTCGAGTTCTCTGTGTTGATAAGACAAAAAAAACCCAAGTTGAGTACAGTGTGGAGTTTGTGACATTTGTCACACTCATTACTGTTGCCTTTAAACAGATTATTTATTATGTAAACCTATGCTTAAGTCCCTTGCTGAGTGGTAGTTCTGCATTAATAACTAAAATTTTCCTTCTCCATTGTAACACGAATATGTGTGCATAGTGTGTGTACACATACGTAGAAGTGACATCTACCGAATGGATCCTACATACCACAGTCCAGCTTTTAAGACTCTGTAGAGAGGCACAGCTTTGCAGGTTTTATTTCACTGTGTATAAAAACACACAATTTCCTGTTGTGCCACACTTCCAAGTCCTGCTTCAGATCATAGAGCTGGAGGAGAAAGAAGAAGAGGCAGCTTTTGCTATGGCAGTCAGTGCAACTAATTGTTCCTACTGGGTAAGGATGCATCCCTTTTACTGGCTCTCTGATGATGGCTTTTTGTTTCTAGCTACAAGCAAATCTAATTTGCAAATGAAAAATTTCATTATAGCAGAAGTTGCCTGCAAGGGAATGAAAGGAGACACATTCAAAAGAATTCAGCAGAACGTACAATTGCTTCTTAAAGAATGAATTTACGATCCCAATTCACAATTAAAATAACAATTGCTTTTAAGTGGTACCTATTATTTTTTAAAGGTTAGATATTCCAACAATAAAATGTTAAGGGAATAAGACAGATTGTGAGCAAAACGTGTGGTAGGTAATTGGCAAAGCTCACTTAATATTTTTTGTTTGCTGTCCAAGAGCTATTCACGATGCCACTGTAACAGTATGTTGTTGGTACAACAGAGCTGACAGTTTTCTGAGATGAAAAGGAAGAGAATGGAATTAATCACACAAACTTCATCATCCAGTCTGGCATAACTGAAAGGGAGTTCTGCTATACTTGAACTATTTTAAATAACTCATGTTTTATTAATATAATTTTTTCTCTGTTAACCTCTTCTGTCCAGAATCCTGTTGTGACTTCTTGTCCTTTGAAAGGCTGCCCCTGATATACAGGCAGCTTTAGTACGTACTAGCTGTAGTGTACAGGAGAGAGGAGTGCTGCAGCGGCCCTGATTGCTGTACCACGTGTGTACATCAGGTAACGTGTACCGTGTCACGCAAAGGGTGGAAATGGGTGAGTGCCAGGCTGGTGTGGCCATACTGGTGCTGCTCCTTCTGGGGAGGTCCCCCTCCATGGCACGGAGTATGCAAAATGGCTGGCTTTTTAGTATTACTCTGCAGTAGCTAGAATATTTGCACTTCTTTTTTTAATCCTTTCTCCACAGAATGGCTAAGAGAAATGGAAAACCGTAACTGCTTTGTGCTATGATGCCTACTTTAGTCATTAGCTGCAGAGAGACCAAGTTATGTGGTGTCAGATTACTAATGTATTGAGAAACATCATCTTAAAAATAATGTGTGTTTCAGAAATTTCTTCACTTTAAGGTAGATGTGACTACATAAAAAATAATTGTGAATTGGAGGACACTGGCAGGGTCTTTGTTCAGAAGAGACAAAATAATTTTCAGTATCTTGTTTCTCCAAGCCTGCTTAGCAGCCAAGTCCTCTGATACTGTCTGCTTAGTTTGACATTATGCAGAAAGTGCCTAACAGCCCTCGTGAGAGTCCTGTGTCCCTTGGGAGGGGAGAAAAAAGAGTACTAGGGGTCAATTTTTTTCTTGGATTTTGACTCAGTGGTTCATTATGGTTTTGCACTATATTTTGCATCTTCTTTTACATCATTAGAGGCTATGTTTTGTGTCTGTTGATGTCATAATATTTCCTCGGGTAAGGAAGGGTGTCCTCTTTTCCTTTTTTAATTTAGTGAGGTACCATTTGACCTGTATATTCCATAGTTGGGCAATATTTTGATGTGTTGTCCTCTTTTAGAGAGAAAGCAAAGAGTTCACAGAAAGATAGCATTGCTAGCTTCCAAGGAAACTGCCCTCGCTCAAATCTTGTACAGATTTAATGTCAGCCTGTGGACGTCTTTGTGCAGATGACAGAAAATACTGATCTTGCATTAGCTAGTAAAACACACTTTCCTCAAAGGATTACTTAGATTCCTTTCACTATCTTTCCATTGAAATTGCAAATTGTCTCCACTGTGATGCAGGCTTGGTATGTTGGATATTTGCCTTGAACCTATTATGAATTTATATTTCCATCTGGAGCCTGGATTTGCCGTGTGAGACACTGAAGGCTCTGTGCGGCAGTTCAGTCAAGCCAGAGTCTTGTAGGTACACGGTCAAAGAAGTGGAGGCACCATGAAACCATGGAGTTAGCTCATGATATTTGATGTACACCAGTGGATACCAAGGAGCCTTTCACAACTGTGGATTTCTCTGTTCTTTGAGGTTTTGATATTACTTCTGTGTCTGGGGAATATAGATTGCATGTAGAAAGAGGAGGAAATAGATGTTTGAAATTTTCTTTTGAGAAAGTCAAATGTGTAAAAATGTGTGAAATCATTCAGGTGCTGCATGTCCTTAAAGCAGATGCATATGCGTTCCTCTGCATATGAGATATAGCGTGTGATGAATGGATGATTTTGTCTGGGATTACTATGTGCAAAGTTTTATCATTGTTTTGAGAAGTGTTGGAACTTGTGTTCCATGGTGGAACACTGGCCCAGGTTGCCCACAGAGGTGGTGGATGCCCCATCCCTGGAAACATTCAAGGCCAGGTTGGATGAAGCTCTGAGCAACCTGATCTGGTTGGAGATGTCCCTGCTCCTTGCAGGGGGGTTGGACTGGATGGCCTTTGAAGGTCCCTTCCAACCCAAACCCTTCTGTGATTCTGTGAAGTCTGTGGCTTTAGTTCGCCTTTAACGGGTTAGGAAAGAGCTCATTGTAGAAAGGATGCAGATTTACATAAAGTTTTAGTTTGGTTAATAATCCTATCCTTTTTTTTCAGATAGCATATTTCCTTAACGAAGAGAACATGGAGTTGTGATTAATTGCCCTAGGCCAGGCGCTGTACTTTAACAAACATCACATACGTATACTGGGGACTGACACTGTCACAGAAAGGTCGGTAGGAAGAGACCTCATAGCACCTCTTGAAAAATCCCACTTTTACAAGGGCTGTGTGCTAGGTTAACGTCGTATTTTGTTTCATGTGAAATGTCAGTCATAAAACCTTAGGAGACTACAGCAAGGAAAGCATAGTTGAGTTGCATGCGCTTATGATTAGCGCTCTGGCACTGCATTCAAAGACTTGTTTTAATAAAAATAAGTATTCTTTATTCCCAGATTATGTTTCATAGGCTGTGGCTTGGTTTTTGGCAGTGAGATTTCATGATCTCTATGTGGTCTAAGGGACCTCGCTTTCAAGAAGCCAGCAAAGATATTTAACCTGACTGTAACTAAAGTAGCATCATGTGCCATAGGCATGGTTATGTTCTGGGATGGTACAGCGAGCATTTTAAAAGAATAGTTGGAAAACCTGCCTGATTTTCAGGACACCGGAGTCTCCTTGGCACACTCCTCTGCTGGAAAGCTGAATCTGACTTTCTGTCCCCCCTCGCCTTTGAGCTGCACTTCTCCAGTGAGTAAATGGCTCCTAGTGCTGCTGTCGCTTCGGTTTATTCCTTGGCTGTCTTTTTACTCCTCCATCTTACTCTAGTGCTTTAAGTATGACGAGACAATTTGCTGCTTTATGTGATGTGGAAATGTTTTATCTTTGCTTTATAAACACTGACAGTGCTTTTTAGCACGGGGATTGCCAGCCAGGCTATTTTTTTCAGACTTTTGGAGGCAGTGAAGTTTTGAAACAGAAGTTTTTTCATAGGCTCTGAACTTTCGGATTACAAGTGTCTTTCTACACGCTAATAAGCTGAGATAAGCAGAGTACACGTTAACACTGTTGTACAGATGGGGCAACCGAGATACGGGAACATTAAGAAACTTGCTTGAGGAAGTCTGTGGGAGCTGACCTTATTCTGAGAGACCCACGCACCATCCTTTTTCTTGTCAGAATCTTTTCTTTTCACTGAAGCCCCTCCCTCCAAGAAGTCGTTGGTACATAAAAAGATCTTTCAGATTCTATCTATGTATCTATAATTACCTGCAGCTATGATAATTTATTATACGGTATTCTATGTAAGACTGCAATCTTCAGTCAATCACAAAGTGTTTGATAGTTTTAGAAAGCAAACGCTGCTTTGCTGGTTATCTGGCAAACTGCATTTCGGAGGCAACCGCACCAGGAAGCGAGTTCTGCAAAAAGTACAGCGAGTGTGCGGCGTGGAGCTGACTTGCATAAAGAAAGTGTTCCTTCACCTCAAGTACCCTGCAGGTCATGAGCCTGACTACGCCGAGCTGCACACTCTGTCCTCAGCTTTAAATAAGACTCCCAGTGCTGTTTGGTACGACGGAGGGAGAAATGGGTGTTATTCCTCTGCTGCAGGAGCGGATGTGTGGAGTTAAATGGTATAGGGAGCTAGACATTTACTATTACCATGGCAACTTCGGATGATGATTTATTAAGCTGTATTTTTTTCCACAGTCGAGACTATGCGTTTTTTGTTGGTCTGAGCTCTCCAGAGACTGTTTCTTGCCACTCCCTAGCCTGTCCTTTTCTCCTATCCAGTTCTTTGCTTCTCCATGCTGAAATTACAGAATGATGAAGATACGTTTGTAGCAACCTTTGTCAGGCAAAGAAGGCTTGGTACAGTTACTGCTTTGTTAATAGATACAACACTGCTGGTTACCAGCTGGACTCGGACACAATTCCGATGGCTGGCATAGCAATTAGGAGCAAAGGCAGCACCGGGGAGAGAGCGTCACAACCGCTAAGAGAGCACAAGACACTGCAGGAAGAGAGGGAGAGGTCTTTCGGCCTGGCTAGGCTCTGTCTTTTTATTGATCTTAAACTCTCCCTCTTGCTTTTGTTCCTCTGTGACTGTCTGTTCCTGCTCTTGACCCTGCCGTGGTTTTTTCCGTAGTCATCCCTGGCTGCTGGTTCTTTGCAATTCTTACAGCAGCGCTGGAGCTCCTCTGATTTGCAGTGCCCCTTTGGAGTCTGTGACCTGCTCCTCTGATGGAGCTTGGTGGAACTTCGTGAGCTTGGCTAAAGCGGTCTGGTTTTATAGTCACGATGTGTTTGCAAAGCTAGGGCCTCAGTGACTTCTGTGGCCATAATTATATTTGCCAACTTTTTTGTACGACTGTTTTGGAACAAGGACAGTGATGGCCTCTGTTGATGTCTGCAGCCTAGCATATTGCAACGGTTCGTGCAGGGCTCTGCATCATAGGCAAGCCTGCTTTGTTCAGCCTTTGGAATGCCAGCTCGATATAGCCCTAAGTAAAGTTTCCAGATGCAAATGCAGGGGACTTAATAAATTATTCATTTTCGAGCTGCGTAGACACAGTTTGAAAATCTTGAGGATGATGGTAACCAGGCCCAAGCAAACAAAATGAGTGGAACAGTTACCGAATATAGAATTGTGAAATTAATCCTTAGAGCAGAAAAGTTCTCTCTCAAAAATCTGGCGTCTGTCTTATCCTGCACCTGCCTTTATGAGCAGTCATATTTATGGCTCTAATCTCTAACAACATTAATCTGCATGTAAACTTTACTTATTACAAGTTTTGGTGTCAATGGGTTTGTTTTTATTTGTTTACATTCTCTGAAGTACAGGAATGTCCTCAGGATTTTTAAATAATATGGTTGTGATACATCTTGATGCGTAAACCAGTTGTCCCCTACCAGTTTCTACTGGTTACGTGCCTTTTCTCTGTAAGATTATTCAGGTAGTGCAGTTTCATTATCATTTGGCCATATTTATGATATTCTTTTTTTACTTGATTAAATCATTATGGACTTCCTAGTGTGCTAATTACATAATTATACGTGTGTGTATTTCAGTATTGATTGCGTAAGTGTATAAATAGCTAATGCATAGCTTTGTTCTTCGACTAATGTACCCCTGAGTTAGCTCCACCAGTAAGAGAATACCCACCTGGGTGGGTGCCTTCTGTAACTGCTTTCAAGTGATCTAAACTTCTTTTTCTGAGCGTGAGGCACATAGCCCTTCTCTGTGAGAACTTTCTGCCTTTTTTTTTTTGCCTCTTGAGTGTATCTGTACTGCACTATTCTAAGGCAGGGATATTTTCCTGACTTTGTTTCTAAGCATATTATAGAGTAATAAAACCAAAATATTGAGTGTAAAAGCATTAATGAACCACACAGAAACCGGTTCTAAGATGTGGATCAAAGCCTTGCTAATGTTCCTCAATATAACAACGTAAGAAAGTCTGCATATCGGGGATTTCTTGAAGTGTACGTCCATGTTTAGAGCAACAAGGAGTGGCTTCAGGTGTGAGGGGCTGTCTGAAGTACAATGCTACTTCATTTCTGACAGCATCACTTCACATGGTACAAGTATTACCAGAACTCACGTAATTGCATTTTTTAAATTGAAGAATTTGGTGTGGAGAAGGAAAATATTGTATTTTAAAAGCCTCAACTTTATAATACAAAAAGGTTGCTGAACAGAATATAAATTTCACTGCCACTCCCTTCCTCCTCTCCGCCAAAAAAAACCCCAAAACCACCATTCTTCTGCCATGCTGGACAGAGTTTGTGGGAAATATTTTTCAATTTCAGCTAAAAGTGGCTCCTTGCTATTGTATGTGCTTGCAGTGCTCTGTCACCAGGTTCTATTGTCTGACCTGCGCTGTTTTTCAAAACCAAGCTAAAATAATTCATCTTTCAGTGTTCATTGCCAAAAGACGGTAATATATCTCCCAGCCAGTAGTCATTAATTTGCTTGTGTCTTTTGGACTTCCACATACAATGCAGGTTTGCAACTGTGTTTGTTAGCTATTACTGTTACCCCATAGAAATCAGGTGCGGTAGAAGAGCTGAAATTTTATCACAGACTAAAATGGAAAATTCCTGTTGTTATTAGGAAAGTCAGCACAGTATATTGCAGTAACGATATAAAAAGCCACTTTGCCCAACTCACCAACTGCTACAGGGACACTTTCTGTAATCCAGTGCCCGTCAGGCATAAGAGAGATTTGGTTCTGGCACCTATCAGACGTCAGTATATGTGTCTGATGAAACAAATTGTGCTAAATGTGTGTAGGAAGATGGAGAAGCAGAGAAGGGGACATTCATTTGCCTTTTAGAATCCTGTTTTGCTTGACAATTTGAATGAACTCGCTGGGTAACAAAGTGTCTTTAACAGTAACAAAGGGAAATGCTAAAAAAATCTTTAATAATAAAAGGGAAAGAATAAGGAAAAAACAACCAACCCCAAATACCCTAGACTGTACAGGAGCCCCAGAGAATCACGGGCTGGATTTCACAGCTGGGGAGCTGCAGTCCCACCATTATTATCATGTCAGAGCAGTCTCTGGGAATTGCTGCTGCAAACTGAGAGATGCTTGGCGAGAATGCAGCTAGCCAGGAAGAAAAAAAAAAAAAAGCGGGGGGGGTGGGGAAGGAAGAATTAAACAAAGTCCTGTAAACAGATTGTTAAAACTAAGGGGAGAAAACAGACAGTGCAATCTTGAAAGGCTGTATTTTGCACTACTTCCATCTCTGATAGGTTTCAGAAAGGACCTTTGTAATTGTCTAATCTGACTTCAGTTTAACCCCAGCCAGAAACTTTTGTGCTGTGTCAAGCCTGCAGATTTTTCTTTCCACCTTTGGGCATCCATGTGATTTGACGGAGTTGAAACTATTGCCGTAAGCAGTACTTCTCACCACGATACTACTAGAAGACAAACAGGTAATATAAGATGGATTGCTTTGGTAATATTTCCACGAAACTGGAAAACCATTGCAAGGATTGAGTATAATCAGGAAAAATCACTGCAAAACTAGGAAGCCTGTGTCCTATTGTAGAACTCATGCCTTCTACTGTAGGGATCTGGCTTCGGAAGTGTCCTTGATTTTTCTGCAAACATGTCTGTTCTTCATGTGTTGAACGTAGTGCTTTAGCAGGTGATACGTACAGGCTAGCTCTCATGAGATCTTTACTGTCCCCTTAACAGCATAAAGCTGCCTCTGTAAGTGATGACGAAAGGAGTAGTTCAGAGACGGAATGCGTTTGCTTTGCCTTAGTGACACAATGTGGGATTAGTGAACAAACATGGGTGACTGTCTCAGTCTTGTTCACCAGGAAAGTGTACAGCACGTGTTTACTTTTTTGGAATGTGACTCATCAAGCCGTTCCAAGGAATGACACCCTTGGGGTGCTCAGAATTGGCCTGACCTGGAGAGGGAGACGTGTTCTGGAGCAAAGCAAGGCTTACCTCACTTCCAGGTAGAATGCACCAGCGTACAGTGAGTTGGCACATACCTGCTAGCAATGACCAGTTTCTGCAATGTCATATATCCACTTGAATTGCAGGGATGCTTTTAAATCATGCAGATAAGAGGACGAAATTCACCACAAACAGCGAGAGTTTTCCCAGTGATTGGAGGATGGACCAGGATTTTGCCCCAAACAATTTTTTTCCATTGAGGTGTGTTTGGTTTGTTTTTTCTTTTTTTTTTTTTTTTTCCAAGAAGTAGGATCAAACTCAGTCATATTAGGATGAGAGCAATTCATGCAAGATACGAAAGGATGGTTGTAACAAAAGAGAATTATTAATAGGAGAATAATTTACATCAAGGAGATAGTGGGAGTAAAGTGAATTTTGATGTTTTGAAGGTTGATTGGGTTGGTGGGCGTGTTGACAATAACAAGACAATCATGTCGTCTTCAGGAACTTACTAACAGACTTCAAGGATTTAAAATAAAATGTATGAGTTCTGTGGAAAGCACTCTTTTTACAACAGTAGCACCATGGTATAGTTTTTTTGTAGAAGACCAGACCATAACTTCAGTTACATGCTGACCTTTCAGATCATGCTGTCACCAAATTATTTTCTGTTAAAAAAATTTTTCCTTTCACCTTTTCTAGGATTAAGCACTACAGTTCAATTTTATTTTCTCTGTATAGCTTCAATAGCTTCTAGAAAATGTCAGGATAATATTCCCAGTTTCCAGAAAATATTTCCCTCTTGCAGAGGCTGATGTTGTGGGACAAAGTCTGTGGTGTGTATGATGATGCATTTCAGCAACATGCAAATGCAGACGGACTCCTTCACATTGGCTTTTTTGTCAAGTATATCTTAATGTATTTTCAGTCTAGAGAAATTAGAAGTCTTATTATGAAAGGGTTAATAAACAATGACAATCTGTAAAACCATATCTGGGGATAAAGTAGATAAATCAGTGGTGTGGTTGTTTTCTTGTAGGGTCAAAATGTAAGCTCAGATGAAAGTTATTTTTCTACCTGTTGTGTAATCTGGAGCAAGTCCTCAAATGGATTCTGGGTTTTGTCACTTTATTACCACGTACACTGGAAAACCTGTTTCTGTACCAAGGCTAGTTCATCCTGAAACGTCACCCAGGAAGCTGACCTGGTTGGAAATTTCAGCAAACAAACAGATCCTGCTCCACTCAAATAGATGGTTTGGTAGGTAGCACTTTTGGGGTTGGTTGAGTGTTCATAAAATTCATGACAAAGAAATGGGAGCAAAGGCACCTGCAGAGCGTGTGGCTGGGAAACAAATAGCAATAGGTCACTTCAAAATCAGCCAGCGGGGCCAGCACTGGAGTAAGGCACGGGAAGTGAGGAACCTTGGATCCAAAGGTCCTTCCTCCAAAACTTTTACCCCCTGTTTATGCAATTATACGTTGTACCAGGGAAGCTGAGGGAGCAATACTCTCCCTCTGTGCAGCGTGTGTGCTGGGTTGTTGAACTGGGAGCACATTTTGCTCTCTGCTGTTACTGCGTCCGGGTTTGTACTGGCGTATTTGTGGATGCTTTTAGAGGCTGGGTAAGATGCAGGCAGGGCAGTAACAGCTTTGTGCAGAGAAAAGAAAATAAAAGTTTTTGCAGTGTTAAATCTAAACTGATGAGATTAAATCCTAGATAGCTTCTGCATCTGAATCTTGTATTAAATTACTACGTACTTGCTCCTAAACATTGAAAGGGGGAAAAAAAAAGGCAATTAAAGGTGTTGATGACTTTTGCTTGGCAGTTTGCTCTGTTTGCAAATTGCTAGTCTGTAGACCCTTTTGTAGAGTATTAAAAAAAAAGTAATTTGTTTGCTATTTGCACACTGTTTTGGTTTTTAGGTGATTTCAGTGCCAAATTCAGCAATGACTAAGCATAAATTTGGAGAGAGGGAAGCTTTATTAACACATTGCCTTTGCTCTGATCCAGTCCACTGCGTCCCAGTGCAGAGGCTGAGGAGGCATAAAATCAGACCAGTTTGACCACGGTGGGAGTTCAGCTTTAGAGAGATGTTTCTTTGCTGTCCCTTCCAAAAATCCCTGGGGCTCAGCAAATCCGGTGGCTGAGGTGTGGAAGTAGAAGGCAGATGCCCATGGGCTGGTATAACTGTATTGTGTTACTTCAGTAGGTTTCCTAGTGTAAGTCATGATAGTAATTATCCATGGCTCCCTATCTTTGTTCTTAAGGGATGATTAAAAATAAAAAGCTGTATTCCCTGATGTCTTATACAATATGCCTGTGTGTGATTGTTCTTTTCTCAGCGTGTAGTAAAAGGAAGCAGAAGATGATTTTCTAGAATGAGAAGGAAAGGACCTTTATTCTTATTCACTCTTTCATTGTATCTAATACTTTCACTGCGTCAGAAATTATTTGTCTTTTTGACATCTCTAGGTATTGTAACCTCTGCTGCATTTGCTAGTGGATTAGGCCATCTGAAGAATTGTCGTGTCATCCAACAGTTTTCTTTTTCTATATTATTACTGCTATGTTATGGTGGTGGTGGTGGTGGTTACATAGTTAGAGTTGCAGGTCTTTCTGGGTACTACGCTGAAAGATACTAAAGCTCAAGCCTGTGGGCCCATTTTTAAAGGTTTGTATTGTGAACATGCAGGTATCAATCCTATGTATTATTACAGAGATGTTCAAACACAGTAACTCAGCCTAGTGACTCTTGTGCCTGGGGAAACCTCACAGGATCTCTCAGCTCAGGAAGTTGTCACAAGTTTCCCAGTTCTGGACGGGTGATCCGCGCCCCCGTAACGGGACGCAGATGTGAGTGGCCATGTTCCTGGCCCGATTTCCTGCTGTCAGTGGCAAAGTTGGTCCCTATAAGGATAAGCAGAGCAGTCATACTTAAAGGACTGCTGGCACTTACAGAACACCAGTCCTCCATTTGGGAAATACCACTTGATGACAGAGTTGATGAAACGTCCTCAGACATCAAACACATCAACTATATATAAAAAAAGGCGTGCTATATATGGTCATTACTCTCTTTGGGAAGACATTCCTTCTGTTGTTTTCCTTTGCTTATTTTAGTCACCCGTTTCGTACCTCCTCTTCAACACTTGACC
Organism: Ardeotis arabs; assembly: GCA_011801015.1. Taxonomy (NCBI): domain Eukaryota; kingdom Metazoa; phylum Chordata; class Aves; order Otidiformes; family Otididae; genus Ardeotis; species Ardeotis arabs. Next base: position 20,369 of record JAAGAY010141638.1, on the reverse strand, counting down.
CTTCAAGATAACCAGTCTGTGGTGATGATCCATATTTTCTTTAGAAAACTTGGAACTCAAAAGACTCTTAGTGGCAGTGCTAGGAATTCCTGATTGTCTTAATTACTACTTTACATGGGCACATCTTCACCTTTACGCTACAGATCTGATTCCTGGGTTTGAGAACTTCTGAGCTTTATACTCATTTTTAGCATTTACGACAGTTCTTCATGCAGTCACAGCGTGGGGATCAATGCACATTGCTCACCAGGATTTAATCTGAAGTTCCTTCTTGCAAGTTCTGCTTTGCTTGCAGCAGTCTGTGCACTAAATGCAGCTCTGGCTAACTGCCGTATCTCAGACGCATGTTTGTGGAGAATCAGTTTGAGCATCCGACAAGGATCAGGACTGGTTTCAACACTATTCAATATTTCTGTCAATTACTTGGAAGAATCTATTTGAATCACTGATGCTTTATTTCCAGGTAGCATAAAGAGCAGCAGAATATGAGATAAAAAAGCAGCAGACAGTTTACACAGAAGGCTCTGAATTGTTTTGCCTGTTTAAATAGAGGGCCTATGTAAATCAATTCACCTAAGAAAAAGGTTTCAGTGGGAGAAGACTGTTATACAAAGCAGAGACGGTCCTCTTCGGTAAGAACTGACCACAGGCTTCTAGTGGAACAGAACTGTGATGCAATACTTGTTCATGTAAATGGGAATGAGGGATGGGAGGATGCCTGGATATATGCCTGTCTGTGTTGGCAAGACAAGACTAGAATAATTCCTGTAATTCTAAGATCTGTGTTTTAGGAGGCACATTGAAGTACTGGCTAAGATTCAGAAAGTCATCGCAAAATACTTGGGGTAGGAGAAAATGGTTGGTCTTCAACCACTTAGAGCATCGTCTGTTAAATTTATCAATGAAGAAACTGTGCGTCTGTAAGATAGCAGTGTTTGAGTCTTCAGAGGAAGAAAATACTGGGTGCTAAAGGACTCTAACCTAACGGAGAGAGGCAAAGTGGGAAGCCGTGGCTGGAACGCTGGAGCAGGTGAATTTGAATTGGATGGTAGGTAAAAATGCTCAGCACTGAATGGGGTTAAACATTGAATGTTCCTAGGAGAAACAGCTGCTGCACCATTTCCTGAAGTCTTCAGATTCAGCTTGGAAGCTTTTCTGTAAGAAAAGTTTTAATCAAACGATATTTATAGGGCTCAGTGCAGGGGTTAATGATATGAAATGCAGTGACCTATGCTACACACATCTTAAGATATGCAAGAATAGATCATCCCACTCATCTTTTTTTTTTACTTTAAATTCTACGAATTGATGGATGTCTGCTAGTGATACTGCTTGAATAACTCTTTCTACTTTGCCCTAATTCTACAAGCCTTTGTACAAATTTTTCTCATTATAATCTGAAGAATACCTTATGTGTTATTCTCTGTCTGTTAGCTACTGTTAGCAACCCGTATGAATCCAGCCGTTGGTGTTGTAAGAATTACTTGGGAAATAATTTCACTTTCTCATGCTGGATTTTGATAAGGTGGAAGTAATTTTGACTTTTAACTCTGCGTTCTTGCACACAAGTGTTATGAGTCATTCAGCTTTTTTTCATGATAAAATTATAAGTCTCGGTGGTCAGAAAATATAACTTGGTGCTTGCATGTTCAACAGCACAGAATCCAGTGTTAAGTAGCTCTTGAATTCTTCTGTTCTTTGAAGATCAGATATTGGCTGCTCCAAAAAGCCTGACTACTGCATGTGGACCATCCGTCTGAAGTAGGGTTTGCTGTGTTCTCACAGTTTTCTGGTTTGTATTTCATGCCGCTATTTCTTTTCTGTTGCAAAATATGAAATATTAGATTCAGTGACTACTTTTTATTTCTGACATTTATGGGAAACAAGAACAGCTTTTAAGTGTCTTCACAGAATTCCATATGTGTGAAGTAGTGTTTTTCTTTTGTGGTTTTTTAATGCAGTTCAACTTGTTACTGGCATACACTTAACACAAGCACACATAGAAATACTGCACCGTTTTATAGGCTTGAATAATGCTCCATTGAGTTCATACACCCTGGTAACCTGCAAAATATGGAGCCTGATGATTAGATGTTACGTTATTTATCCAGCACCCATGATACTGGATGCTGATCCTGGTTGGAGCTTGGAAATGCCTACCAAATGGTGATAGCTTTTGTGTTGTATCCAGTGGTGGTGACTGACCGATGCTGCTGGAGTATTTGGTAAAGAGTCAAAAGGAAATTCACTGTCTTGAACTTGGAAATGCATTTGTGTTTCTGAATATACATTCTTTCAACAGCATACCATTGTCCTCAAATAAATCACCATTCTAGCATAACTTCCTTTCTGAATAATGAATTGATGTAGTTGATTGTATGTGCTGCATTTTGGTTTATATCTTAAGTATTTGATTGTGAAAATGAAATGAAATACTGAAGTTTAAACAGTGTAAGTTTTGCAATCTGTGACAAGTCCTTAGAAGCAGAGGACTGAGTGAAGGAAGAGATAGGCTGGAGGATATTCTAACTGTAATAACGTTATACGTCGCCCTCCCAAACAGCTTCTCTAAAGGCAGGAAGTATTGATCTGTGTACAGAATGAGGAGCGTGTTAAGTCCAGTGATGCTGACTTTATTCATTTAAGTTTTGGTACAGGCTGTGCAGTAATGCTAGAGATTTCTTGTGTATCTGTATTTGAATCCATGAACTCTTTCAAAGATGCATGGTGAATGAGTTACACGTACCAAGTATTCATTGGAAAAGGAATTGTCACTTCACCAATGACTTGGAGTACAACAGAAATATGATTTGAATGATTTTGTTTCTGTGGACTTACGCTCTGGTACTTACCTTGTCAGTCTGACAATTCCTTGCTCTGAAGTTGAGAAATAAAAATATAAATGCAGCACAGAATTTCTCTTGGCAGCAATTTTTGCTGATAGAATTGCAGGAAGAATATTGCCAGTTGAAGTGCAAGGTCTCTTGATCTTTGACACTAGCTGGTGGAGCCTTCCTGCTCCTCTGAACTTTATTTTAGAATAGCTGATAAAATAAATACATATGTCTGAAAATACATTGAGCTCCACATAAAAATACCTTCTTTAGTAAAGTTATTTGATTAACATGCAAGCAAAAAATAGCTGCTTTTTCCTGCAGCCTTTAATCGACAGTTGTGAAAACAGAAAATCTTCTCTGTCTTTGTTTCTTTTGATTTCATTTATGCACCCTTGCATTCCTATTTGTTACGATATTCTTGCAGTGATTTTGGTTAGCTCGGAAATATTTTACAGGCTGTCAGAGTACATCTGTCTGATACTCTCCTGGGAAATTTGACACACAAACTATGTCTTCATGGCCAGCAAGGAGCTCTGAAAGGGAGTACACTGGTTCAGGCTGATGCTGCTCAGATGGACGGAGTGGGGATTTGACTGGGACAAGTTGATGATTTCTGTGTAACTAATCTGCCTGAAGACAACAAATTCAGGGCACTTGGAGTGAGGGCAGGAAGTTTCCATCCTTCAGCAAGTAAATTGTGGTCCCCCAGGGTCTGCAGAGGAGAAGGAAAGGCATCTTCAGGAGTGTGTCAGTTCTCAGGCAGGTGTTTGTCTGTGGGGATTGGTGCTGGCTTGTGTCTGATGCTGACAACCTTTTCTGTCACCAGCCGTGGTCATGTGGGAAAAGCAGTGTGGGTAGGAGGAGGTGGAGATCTTTTTTTGCTCTTAATCAGTAGAAACAGGTATATGATCTTCTGTAAATTACAAAGATGGTTTTAAGAGTGTGCATGGCTTTTTTTTTCTTTAAAAAAAAAAAGTCAAATGCTATTTCTGAGCTCCAAGGGCTGACAGCTGCTCCAGTTTTGCTTGGGGACGTTTTCACAATGTGGATTAATCAATGTTATGAACTGGGTCCGTGGGGTTTTGGGAATGTAATTGGTTTCAGATGACACTTTGCTAGTCAATCTGCGAAACAGCCGAATGTTGACACAGCTGAACAATTCCAGCTGTTTCCACTCACCCCTTCTTCCCTCCCTGGATGCACCAGCCTTTTCCCTCTCTCTTGTCTCCCTTTCTTGTTGTGACTTTGTAAAACAAATTTGTGATCTCAGTTTCTGTCATTTGTCTCTACTTTGGTTTTGCTTCTTCCCAGCACGCTTTCAAAACACATTATTTGAGGTATGTTTTTTTTAATGTCCATTTTTATCCCTTTGGGTCTAATTTGATGTTGCTTGAAGGTTCAGTTTTCAGGTAATTTAAGAAGTTTGAAAATACTTTTGCATTTTGTGGCAAACCCACCTCTTCTTTCAAAAAAAAAGCTAACAAAGAAATTATGATATCCAAAGGCAGGGGCACACTGTGAGGACCCTGCATGGAGATGTACTGTAGGACATCTTCCCCTGCTCTGAGGTTCTGCCCTAGCTGGTAGCCCTGCTTGGTAAGGCTGATGACACTTCCACACTGTGCATTGAGATTTTAATGGCTAGTGGAAATAACGCCGTGGAAGGAAGTGGCTCATAAATTGCCTACACCATTTATACTTCTGGAATTAATTTGTAAAGTAACTTTTATCTTCCCTTTTTTTGCCCCATTGCATGATAAGCATAGTTAAGCCCTGAATATGTCATTCCCCTTACGTCTAGAGTTTTTAATATGGTATCAGTGCCATTTCTGATTTGTGGCAATAAAGAAAAAATGTAGATACTGTGCAAGACAGTACACATTAATTTTCCACAGTATTTTTCATGCTGAGTGTCAGGATACTTTGCAGGGGGGACTACAGCATAGCCCAGCCAATTGTTCTGTTAAAACCCATGTGCACAAACACCTACACACAAATCACAAATATGGCATTTTAATGAGTGAGCCCAAACCACTGGCGGGGTGGTCTGGCTATGTTATGAGAGCCTTGGGTCACTATACCTCTAGTAGTAGGCTGACAGATAGTTTCTTAGTAGTAACTACAGTGGTGGCGATTTTCCATTTTTAGTGTTATTTTCCCGTTACGAAGTTGGACAAATATCAAAGGACGTATGCTCCCTCTTGTTTGGGTGACTCCTCCGATCCAGACTATTCTAATTTAAAACTGCTGTGTAGAAACCTCCAAAGTCTGCTGGTTTCAGACAGCAGTTAGCTCTGCTAACTTTTTGAAACAGCAGAAAGCAGCCATGTGTGTTGAACCATTTTAAGTCACATCCATCGTGTTAGAGTAGCGTGTAGTGGAATGACTGATAGTGTACTTTCCACGTACACAACCTGCTGCGCAAAGCCTGTCTGTGCTGTTACGTGGTTGAATCTGTACAATCTTAGAGCTGTCATGAGTCCAGATTTTCCCAGTATGTTTTTTGTCTCCCACTGGAAGTTTTGTGCAAGTAGAAAAGAAGGAATGTGGCCGTTGCCTAGGATTTGCAGGCCTGCAAGTGCTGGATCAGCAGCAGTGGTTGCAGCTAGGCTGCCCGGTGCTGCTCACGCCCGCTGTGCGTACCCGTGGATCCAGCATAGAGGTGCGGTGCGTTCAGTCCAGTGCGTGAACACGAATGAACAGAGTGCCGGAGATGTCCTCCTCAGAAATCTGAGCGCTCGGTAACTTCCGCTTTCTTGAAATGGTTTATTGTTACCATACTGGAATTGAAACAATTTACTGGCTGTTAGTCATTTTGTTGTATCTTCAGACACAGCTGCAGAAATAAGTGCATCTTAGGCTGCAGTATGTTGCTGAGCGTTGTTCTTGGTCAGGTTAGTGTCACTAGCTGTAAAAAAAGAGGAGGCTAAGTTAACTATTTGAGTGTTTTCTGTTGCAGTCTCTTACCTGCAATAGGAAAAAGCAGGCTCATCAGTAGCGCTGAGTGTACCTGCTATGAACATATAAAAACCCCACTCTCCTCTTTCTACAGTGCATATCCCTGCATTATCCATTTTCACTGCTTTAGCTGTCTCTTCCCACTAATTAACTTGGTCATCGAAGCCCAGATGCACTCAAGAAGCTCCTCCAATGATACAATTTTCAGGAATGAGAAAGATTTCTGAAGAAGTTTCTAATGTTCAGTCCATTTCCAAGTTAGTCTTTGGTAATCTCAAATCCCCGGTTACTTCAGAAATTCATTTAGAGCCATTACATCCCGAAGTACTCGAGGCAGATTTTTACTCCGTAGGCTGGGAGAGTCATTTGCCTTGCTGTGTGTCTCTCCAGTTAAGTTGCCAATAGAGATACGGTTCTGAGGGGAGCAGCAGCACCCCCATCGATACCTGCCCCCAATCGGTGTCCCTCGGATCGGGGCCTGCCCCGTGAAATGTTTCTGAGGGGCCTGTGCTTTCCTGTGCGAGTTTGTATGCTGTCAGTCGGGTTCTGACGGGGGGCCTTGGTGGCTGTCACAGAACTAATGGGGTAGAAGGCACCAATAATATATTTTGCCAGTGTTCACTCGTGGATGTATCTTTAAAGTTTTGGCATCAGGCAGTGCTTGTTAGACCCTGTTAGGGCCCGGAGTGCACTAATTGCCCTGACTGGCCTCACCTGGGGCCTCCACCTGCACCCCCTCCCAAAGGCCCAGGGCTGCTTTTAAGCTCAGGTCTGAGCCACATCAACAGCCCTCGAGTTTCCCTTTCTCTTAGAATCTAACAATGCTACATATCTAACAATATGTAACAACTTAACAACCCTTCCTCAAAGAGCAAAAAGAAGAGATAACAAAACATTAAGAAAATTTCCACCCTTGATCATATCATCCTGCGCTGGTGAGTTGCTGACGTTGTGGTGTGCTGTGCTGCTAAATTTCTGACTCATTGGAAATGCACTTTGAGTCATAAAGGCCTGTATTCTGTTGCTTGCTATGTTTTGGGGTGTTTGGGTGGTTTTTTTTGTAGTAGCTTTTCCCTCAGAGAGGAAAGCTGAAAAAGCAGTTCTGAGGAGCAGATAGTTGCGATTCCAGTTGTTGTGCAATAAAAAGAGGAAGGACTAGTGTAGAAGGTAGGAACCTTGACTGGCATTTCGGTGCGTGGTTCAGGAGGTATGGTGAAAAACAGGAGTTTGTGCTCTGCTGGCAGTTTGTGATTTTTGTCTCAACCCACTTAGTTGATACCTAGCTTATGCTATTAAGAAATATGATTTTGAGAGCTTCACAGATCTTTAATGCATGAAACCATACCCCACGTCTACTGTGGCACCACAGTAGCTGAGAAAAATGATCATCAGAAAAATCTTTGCTGTACTGAAGTTCTCATTGATAGAGATTAAATCAAGGTCAAGATACCACAATGTGTGGGAGGAAGCTGAGGGAGAATTAGCAACTTCATCTAAGGCTTTATATCTTAGCTCACTTCTAAGTTGTGTTTTTTCCTCTGTCTCTTGGTGACTGTGAAAAAGCCATGAAAAACTGTATCCTGTGTATCATTTTCCTCATTATGTGAGATCTCAGGATCTTTTTGAAGATAAGTTCAAATAGATTCAAGCTGATTCAGAAAAGAGGCCATTTAAGACTTCTTTTACTTTTCAAGTGGTTCACTTAATTTCACATGCACCGGACGGAGGTGAGAGATTGCTCCCAGCGAAGGCTTCTGGCTGGCTGTATAAGATGTTGTTTGGTGAAGGAAGTTCAGGTGTGGTTGGGATGGGATTATTCTGTGTGAAGAAGTTGTGTGTAACTTGAAGGCAGCAACAGGTTCTCTCCTCCCTTCTTTTCTCTCCCCTCCCACCTCCACTTTCTTGCATATTCTTTCACATCCTTAGAAAACTATTAAAATGCCATTGGTATTGGTAAAATACCAATTCCACTGTCTCTGGGAGGCTGGGCTTGTATGTTGGCACATAAGTAATATATCTGTTAGGTCCTGATTTCTTTCCTCTCTGAAGTAAGATCTCTCTTGTCAGTCAGTCTGCCTTCTGGATCCCATATATTTCTGGTCCAGTGTGATAAATGTGGGCTGTCCCTTCCTTGGTGCCCACGTGCAGACCTCCACTGTTCAGAAAGTCAGAGTCTGTGACCTAAACCCTAGAACAAAATTTGGGGCTGTTCTCTGTTTTGTTGTTGACCATTCTGATGTGAAGTCATTCCTTAGGGAGTGTGCTGCTTCTCAGAGGGTAGGGATTTATAAACGTGATATGGTCATTTCAACTTCAGAAGTAGTGCGTCACGGTTCCTACTCTCACATTTGCTTGTGCAGTCTGCCGTGGATATTTTGAGCTTCTCTTTAACCAGTTCTGTCTGTGATTTTGATTTTATTGGTTTTTTCCTTGGCCTATACTAATAGCCTTTTTGCTATAACCAGTTTCCTTAAATAAAGCACTCAAGTTATTAGCAGAAAGAGGTGGTAACTTCCCAGTCAGGTGCCATATCTGACAAATTCAACCTCTCTCTCAAAGTACAATTTTCTTCATTTGTTGTTGCTGAAGGCTGATGTGGATGGCCCTAGGTCCCTCTGCTGTAGCTCTCCTGCAGAGCCAGGAGTACCAGCTCAGAGTCCATCCTAGCTGGCTGCCCTGGTCTCTGGTGCAGTTGCAGCAGAAAAGCCCTGCTCAAAGGCAGAGCGCCGAACACCAGCTCTAGCACCCACACCGGAACGGCTTGTATGGGATGGACTGGGTTGCACAACTTGCTTCAATAACATCTTGCTCTGTCACACAGTGTTTGTATCCTCACTCCAACATTTGCTGATACTGTTTGAAGATGATATTGAAAGCCCTTGAGAAGGGGCTAGATCAAAACCTTTAGCAGCACTATACCAGAGAAGAGAAAGCATCTTCTCTTATGTTTGTTATGTATAGTGGTGACCTCTCTGGAGTTTGAGTAAAAAGGAGCTATTAAAGGAACTCAGCTGGAAGGAGAACCCTTCAAATAAATGGTGTTTGCTTTTCTGTTGTTCTGTCCTAACATTGTAGGATCCAGTAGTGCACCATTTTGATGACAAGGCATTTGATGAGTTCACTGGATCAGGACGTTGGCGTGGCCAGATGCTCTGAAGGTGTCCTGTTAGCGCGGAGGGAGCTGCAAGCCAGAAACTGATCTGGTGTTTCTTGTTGTGTCCAGAGCAAAGGTCAGGAGTGGATCTTGTTAGGACCCCAGCAAGACCCCAAGCAGGACACCAGGAGAGCATTCGATGTGTGTACTGGGAAAAGAAAGGCAAGAGTAGTCAGTGCCCATTAATTCAGATGTTTCTGAGTTGCTAGACAGGTACTTACCTTCTTGTGCAGCCTTTTCAAAGGCTGATGCTGCCTTTTTTTTTTTGGTTTGTTTATTGCATAACTCCAATAGAAAGGAATTCCTTAGGCATGAATGCTAAAGAGGAAGGAAATAATAAGTTGTGCCAGTTAAATTTTCATGTATTTATGCCTTATTATGGCCTGACAGTCAAAAATAATATTCTTTTCCTTTTATCCTGATTTTCTCTTTTGACTGTGTATTAAAAAACCACCGGCAGTAACAAAGTGTAAAAGATTGAATTAAATCCTAGTTAGAATGACTTCACCTTAAATAGTGGAATATCTTAGATCTCTTTCTCTTCCTTTTTTCTTTCTCTGTCTAGTCTACAGAGACTTGGCAGTCTCAGATACCCTTGGGTGTTCAAAGGTACATCAGTCTGCAGCAGGGCTGCCTTTGATGTTTTCACCTACAAAAATGTCACATCACAACCCGCTCTGTTATTTCACATTGAATGTGAAAGATTCACTAAAAGGTTAATTTCAAGTCTTGTTGAATTTTATACCATTAAATTCAATGCCTTTTCAAGGATGCACCTAGAATGGTTTTGGAAGGAGGAGAGAAGGGGCTGGTTCTGAGTTTCCGCTGCAGCTACCCAAGCGCCCAATAACCGAGCGCGTAGGGCGCTTGTGGATCCGTAACCCCTCTCTGCAGGAGTGTCTCACCCTCTGCTCCCTACGGACAAAAAAAGACCAAGAATTGCTATAGATACCTTAAATAGCACTACATCTACCGACAATGCCCTTACCCATTTGTGCACGAGGCCCTAATTTGGCCTTTGTTCGGTCTTGTCAAAGACAAATCTAAAGGGAGAGAAATACTTCTATACAAGTCTTTTGTGGGAGATTTTTTAAGGGTAAGGATAATTCTGAATATCTGTTCTGATTTCTGGGTTTTAGGATTGATTTCTGGAATGATTTGTAGAGTGATTACAAATACCTGGGTAAAATTTTTTTGAAACGCTTTTTCTTGGTTCTTCCCTTCCCCTTCAAAACTTGTGTTTTGAAGAAATGCTGTGTGTTTACAGTAAACAGAGGCTTTAATTTCTTTGTGGATGGATGTAATAGATTTCACTAGGGAATGCTAAATGTACTGGATTTCAAACATTATTTTGGAAAAGAAACAGGCTTTTCTGAAAGATTCTTCAAGTTGAAGGAAAATACTTGTTTATCAGCCACACTACAAGTAGTGCATTTGAAAGATTTCTGAATGGACAAATGCTGAAGGAAAAGGAGATACAGGTTATGTTTTAAATTGGTGGGTTTTGGTTTTTGTTTGGGTTTGGTTTTTTTTCTTTTTTTAGAATAGTTGCCAGATAAGTAACTATATTTTCTGTTTTCTCTTAGTACAATGAACTCTTCAGATGCAGCGAGGGCAGTTACAAAAGAAGGCGACCTTTCCGCCTCCTCTCCTAGCAGAACTCGGATATGCCATTTAATTGGTTTCTGAGCTCCATGCCTTCCATCCCCTCCCTCCCCCTGAAATAATTTCTGCAAGTGAGCAGTGAGGAGTCGGGTAACTCACTGAAGTGTCCTCGCATTGGTGGGCGTAGGGGAGGCTGGGATTACATGCTTTGTCAAGCTGTGTTCTTAAGGATGTGCCACATTTCCTACTGCTTTAACACAGGCAACATCTCTGTCACCAGGCAGCTCTGCTTTCCTGTGTGTCCCTTAATTGTGTGTGAACCAAAGGTGCAGCTGGAGAGCACTTCATGTCTAATTGGTGTGTGAAAGCTGAGGGCAGAAAAAACAATTGGGAAGTCATGGTCAACTTCAACAGGGGATGTAATTGAGGCAGAACTGAAATTAAAAATTGGATTGCTACTGAGCTGAAGTGAAAAGGATTTAGGGAAGAAAGCTGTAAACAGCAGAGCAGCTTAGGCTCCAAAGTTCCGGTTTCTGCAGTGACTTCAGAGTCTCCAAGTCCCTGGGAGGAGTGGGGATGTAGGGATTCAAGTGCCTCAGGCATACCTGACGTTCAGCTTAGCTTCCCAAGCCGCTTGGCGTGTCTGTGGGTTACTGTGGCTAAACTTGGTGTGTTACAGGATGTCTCTGGTTTTGGTCATCCCGCTCTTCATCAGTTACAGTCTACTGATAGCACTGGAGCAAGGACTGACTGCTCCACTCAGCTGCTTGGTTTTTTTTTTTACTTACTAGCAAACAAAGAAGCAGAGGTACTAGGCATGCTCGAGTGCTATTTTAAATCCACCTAGTCCAGAGTTTGAAGTAATTCAACAAAGGGGTTCATTTTACTGTTCAAACTGTAGCGGTTGCTGTGTACACTAAGTGATAATGGGGCCATTTAAAAATCCTGTTCTTGCCACTTCCAGTAATTGGATGTAGGTTTTGTAAGAACGTATTGAAATGTGTATCACAGCAGCTTGTTGCGGTTTTACTCTGGCAAGTTCTAATTCTTGAAAGCCACAGTCCAGCCTGTCACTTTTACTGTGGCGTATGCGGTAATGGCTGATTTTTATCAGTGTCTTGACACCAATTGTACCAATATAAACTTAGGTCATAGCTGTGCAAACAGAAGGTAGTGTGGGTGATGAGCCCCTGGATTAGAAGAACTTGTGAGAGGCTCAGGGACCCCTTACCTGAGGAGCAGCCTGTGCGGTCAGCAGGGAGAAGAGGCCATCTCACCCGCCTGGCACTGCTGGGAGCTGCAGGAGGTTTTCGGAGCATACCGAGAGGAGAAGTAAGACAGAGAGCATACCAAGAGCAATTCTGTGCAACTAGAAAGCAAGAAGTGCCTGACGTGCTAGCCAAGAAGATATTTGGTTCTTGGTTTGTTCATTTTTCTTTCCTTGATGTCGGAGATTACTCTCCCATCATTTTGCTAGACATTTACTCATTGAGGTGGTATGTCAGTGTTTGCACAGAACTCTTATGCTGCTGGGATAAATTGGGAACTAATGAATTAATTTTTTTTTTTTTTATTTGGGAGAGAGGTGGGCAACCTGTGCAGAGGGTGGCCTAGCTGGCAGGTGTGATATCACTGGACTGCTTTCCTTGCAATTAATTAGATTTTAAGTGATTGCCAGCTGTATTTCTTTAGAATTCTGTGACCTTAGTCTCCTTCCTTAGAAAATCTCACCTCTTGCTTGAACTATGGAAAAGAGTGGTTTGGGCAGTACTCGGGTTTCTGTTGCTGTGGCATGGCGTGTCCTGTGCTGAAGAACTACTGAGTGCCTACCACAGCTGAAGCAATTTGTAATTTAGAAATGCAAGTAAAGATTTTGACAGATTTTTGTGTGTTAATTTCTTCATGTGCATTCCTAATAGAGTTGTGGCTCTACACTTTCTTGTAAGCTTATTTTGGACAAAAGTAACTACTGAATATGCTGATATTTTCTTAACAAAGATGGTGGGTTTGATGGGTGCTACTTTCCAACTCAGAGTTGTTGGGTTTTTTGTTTGTACAAAGTAGCTACCTCTTGTGTAAAAGACAAATGCTGCAGCATGTAAGGAGAACAAACCAAGTCATAAGTAGTTGATGGGATAATACCCACCCTCTGAAGTAGCTGGCGATGCTACCGTGGTGATGTGAGCTTGGTCCTGCCTTGTTCTTGTTGGTCTGGTTGCTGTTTGCCCTCTGCATCTGTCCTGACATCCCCCTGTCCCCAGGTTCTGAGAAGCTCACAGGCTATTTCTGTGGCTGCAGAGGCTGGAGGAGAGAGACGGCCACCTACTCTTTACCTTTTTGCTGCTTGCTGTGTAGTGAATTATTTACGTGGCTGTGTAGCAAGTCCAGTAATGCTTTTGAGCACTGACTTTTGCTGAGGCCTTGTTCAGGCATTTCCTGTTCACTTTCCTTCCTCCTGCTCTGGGCTGAGAACAGTACATTACAAATATCACTAGGTGGCACAGCCACCCTGGTGTACTACCCAGGTTACGCCACATTTCTAGCAACTGAGGTTTTGATTATAGTTTGAAATAATTCCTGCGTAAAAGAAACAATGTCCTGGTCGTTTATAGCATGCTCGTAACACGTAATCACTGGACTCAGTCAGAAGGCAGACGTGCCTGTGCGCTCAGGCTTATGCAAGTCAGAGCTGTCCTGAGAAACCTGGTCTGCTTCTGGTAAAGCAGTACGGGCAAAAACCTGAAGGTTTTACTTGCTTGGCAGGGCAGGGGGGGAATTAAACGATGTTTCCAAAGCTTCTTGAAGTGTTGTTTTACCAGACATGTACCTTGGTCATCCTGTCAAGTTACCAAGCTCTGGTGAAGGCCTGTTTCAGCCTTTAGGAATTTATTCAAGGAAATCCAGTATGTAATCCCAAATAAAGCACTTAATAGTAGGTGCTTGTGTTTTAAGCACGTGCTTAAGTATTTTCACTAGAGAAATGAATAGTTACCTAAAGCTTGTACTTGAAGTTGAGTATCAGTTAAGTGTATTGTTGAGCTGAGACTTCTCTGAGTATCTATTTATGAAACTAGTTGAGGGAACCCCATTTAAAAGGTGAATATGATGGTTTTTGTATTCATATCTCATTTGATAGAAATCCAAGTGTAGGATGGACTGTATGAGAGGAGGTAGATGGATTGAAGTGAGGCTTACTTTGAGCTTTTAAAATTAAGATGGCTTTAGTCCTGAGAACTCAGAAAACTCTCAACAACTGGTAAGAGTCTGTTTTTAAAGTAAACTCACTGAGCTGTCATGTGTTGATTCACTTCACTAAACCAACATGGGTTTTCAGGCACACTGATTTGTTGACAGTGGTTTTAATTGGAGTGGTAGGGATGTGCCTAAGAATGGAATGTGGGTTTGAATTTGTGATACAGGTTATGATTTAGAAGCTATGATTTAAAAGAACAACTGTTACCTGCTTATGTTTGTGTAAGGGTTGAATTCATATTTAGCTCTTGCAATTGGGTGTCTTCAAGTGCGGTGACACTTAGTTATTAAAAAGATTGCTGCTGTTTGAATATAAAGCATGGCTCCAACTTCATTTGTGAGGAAACGTGCTCTGAGAGGCTGTGGTGGAAGCAGTAGTAGTGTTATTGCTATTGATGTAGCTTGAAACCTATTCTGGTCAGCTGTCAAAAGCAAAATAAAAGTCTCTTGCAGGGTCCCTCATTAAAATACTCCTAGAAATCAGAATACTCTGGTAAAATAGACCTCAGAGCTGTGAATTAAACATAGGGGATTGGGTGTGTTTTGCCTATAATAGAAAATTAAGATTCTTTTTCAAGGGCCCCCCATTGTCAGAATATTACATAAATATCAGACTTATTTCCTCTGTGAAGAAAAAAGTTACTTCTTTGTAACAGGAACATTTATGCTGAGGCAGTAGACAGCAGTGGTGATGCTAGAATAGATCTAGGGAGCCTAACATATACATCCCCTCAGAATGTACCATTCTGCGTGTGGAGATCAAGTGGAAGTATTTATGATGGACGCGTTTGCATCTGCTCTGGGTTCAGTCCCATCCCTGGCTCTATGATACATATTGCAGGCAAGCACCAGGATAATCTTGAGTCCTTGCTTAAAATAACGCTGTAGGCTTCCCACACAGGAGAGAGTTAGTTGTTGAAGGGGATTTTTATGGCTCACACTGGGACTGACGTCAGGCTCGCCCACAGCCTGGGACTGGAGAAATTCCGAAGCCGTGCAGACGAGTAGTTCCTTCCTCTCGGGGAGAATGATCACAACCAGGTTTGGCTCCCTGGCTGCCATGCACTGGAGATTTTTGCAGACAGAAAAGGAGCTTTTCTAAAGTCACTGTGTGAAAATAAATGCATCCTTGGTGGAAAACATAGCTCTTCCCTGTGCATGGCCTTTGTCTACGTTGGGTTTGTTTGGTTTGGTTTAGGTTTTTGGGGTGGGTGGGGTGGTTTGTTTGCTTTTTTTTTTTTTTTTTTTTTTTTTTTTTTTACATTCTTGAAAGAGATTTTTTTTTTCTTTCTGTGGTCTGTCCATTCCCTTCTTCTTTATCACTTCTGGCCTGATTTTACTGCTAGATGTGTACTTCTGTGTGTGCTGGTGAGTATGTGCATATAACTATGTTGATCTGTACTAGTCCTCTCTGATGTGCCTTATTTCTTTGTTTTGTTTGCCCTCTTGATTAGATACACAAAGCAACTTGGCCAAAAGCATGCCACAGGTCAGTGGGAAAATGTAGATGAAATCTCTAGATTAATTTTTTCTTCTATGCCCATTAAAAAATTGCAAAACTTACAGTCCCTGAGACACTTGCTCTGAAGTGTTCTTGAGATGAGAAGTTAAGAAACAGAATATTTTTCTGAATCTTACTCAACAGCCTAAAGTTAAGCCCTCTTAGTGTTAATCCCACCAGAAAAAGAAGCATTTGCTTTTGAAATGCTGGTTTCAGCTTGACAGCGAATGTGAAGAAGACAGGCAATACCAAGCCCAGCCAGACATCCTCTGTTTCCTTGGTGCAGCATGGAGGAGGTGAGGACAACACCGAGGGCAAGCTTGCTGCTTTTCTTTCTTGCTGTGGAGAGGTCAGGTTTAGGTACACCATCTGCTCTTGCTTTTTGCATTAAAAATTTCTGTGTAGCACATAGCAAGACCCAGCTATGAGGAGTTCTTAGAGAGAAAAATTTGCATGGGTGATGCCAGGAATTGTTCTCACTTTGCATGCAGAATTGCTCACACAAGCAACTTCATAAATTCAGTGTTGGTACCTGTGCTGAATTCAGTTGTTCCTGCTTTGACTTCCCTGAGTTCCCTGAGGTTAAAGTTCAGCTAAAACTGATTCAGATGGGAAGGACACCAACTAACTGTCATAGCAATCAGCTCTCCATGTATCCTTCCAGATTCTACTTTTGTAAAAAGTTTTCAAGAGCTCAGTGTGTGAGAACTTCTTAAGTCCTATAGCTCAGAGATGTAAAGTAGATTTTACCTGTACTTCCTTCTTTGCTTTTGCGTGGGCATCACTACCACATCTTGGCCTGTCAGCATCAGTTCTCTTGATGGTGTTGTTGCAGTCCCTATAAAAATATCAATTTTGAGCAAAACCAGTAGAATTTGAACCAGTTACAGTTTGGTTGGGTGATACCATAGGTTAACATCGTAGCATATGACAAAGAGAATCTGAAGCGAAACTATTCTAAACTATCTCTGTGAAAGCAAATGTGAGGTAAACATTGTACACATTGCCTCTTTTATTTAAGGAAAGTACTTCGAATTCCCCTGATTTGCTACCTGTCTTCCTGGCTGCTGTCATAAATCCTTTCCACTTCTGGGACTGCAGGACAACTTGGAATTTTGATTTTCAGAGATGTCTTCATGAGGTTTTCTGAGCTAAAAAATATCTTGTATTTGTGTGGGGTACTGTGGACACGTGACTGGAGGTTTGTTCTGGAAAACTGACTTGTATGTGCCAACATCAGTTTTGTCCTGCTAAGGAGATGGGAAGCATTAGGAGAAAAATACAGTGCTTTGACAGACTCGTTTTGGGTGTGCTGCTCTCTTTTTGTTCATCAACCAGGATGCTGGGCCACTCATCCCGTATGCTAGACCTGTGCTGGCTCGGCTGGATAACCGGGTGTGCCCATAGCAGGGAGGTTCCTCTGCCAGTCATCAGCAGGAAACGCCAGGACCGCGGTCAGCCCTTTTAAACAGATGCAAATTACATTTGTGTTGGAATTAAAATAGGGGTCGATGCAAAAGGTCCATATGTGATTGCTGGTACCAGGAAAGCTGTTTTAGCTTGTGCTTTACAAACTTCAGCTGGTAACTATATCTATAATCTCTAAAAGCTCGTAGACTTTACTAAATGTTTGTTATGCTTGGATTTTGTTACTTATTTGCTTCCTATTCCACCTTTTGAGAAAAATGTGGGATTAGGCTGCACAATGATGAGAGGATCCACTCTAGATGAAACAAAATAAAATGGCCAAACATTGGAGGAGCATCAGTGAACACTTAATGTCCTAGATATCAAAATTGATCAATACTGATGGTGGAAATCTCAACATAAATAAAAACAGACTTCCTTAGTGCTGGTAGTTCCAAAACTACACAGATGTATCCATGTTCACTTGTGTGGTCTTTTCAAAGTTAAGCCCTTCTGTAGGGTGTCTTTTAAGCCCATTCAGGCAAAATCCCCTCTAATAGGAAACAAGACCCTGGGGCACTGTAAAGAGAAGCTCTTTCAGGAGAAATTATCTTTTGCCTTTCTTTTTCTCCTGAATCTCCTCCCCATCCCACCAGGGAGGGGGAGAGTGAGCGAGCAGCTGCGTGGTATTTTAGCTGCCGAGTAGGGCTAAACCCCAGCAGTTGGCCATAGAAGGCGGACATGCAGCAGGGCAGGCATGGGAAGAAAAGCTGCAGCAAAAGCTGTATTACATGTTTCTAGCCTCCATTATGGAGCTACTAATATACCTTCCGAGCCCCTGAGAGATACAAATTAATATCCTGTGGCTAACCAAGTCCACACATTCTTTTGTCAGAAAAACAATTTCTGGGAAATAGATGCTTTGAGACTGCTGCCAACACCTTTTTTTTTTTTTCCCTCTTTTATGAACTATATCAAAGCTTTGGAGCTTCTGTCCATAGCACACTTGATTTTTGTTAGAAACAATCTGAAAATGGTCGTCTCTACCCAGAAGTATATATAAAAAAAACCAACCAACCAAAAAAAAAAACCCCAACAAAACCAAAAACCTCAGAACATTTTAGAAAGTTTTTGTTGTAGTGTAGATTGATTTCCTACTATGAAATTAGTTCATAATGACAGGAGTGCTCTTGATGACAGCAGTGTTACAGTGTGTAAATGTTGGATCACGATTTTACAACCTATGTTTGCTTTAGTCCATGTGAAAAATCATTAATTTACTTTTATATGCACAGTAAGTCAGTAGGGATTTCTGCATCTATGTGGTTAATCCATAAAAAGCCAGAGAATTCAGGGGCAACTTCGTTTGTTAGTCAGCTGCTGGTTTTGCTCAATCTTGTGTTAGTGGTTTTAATTCTCTGTGTTGCAGTTTTATTGCTTGTAGCACGGGGATAATAATGCTTGCCCAACTCTAACGTGGATGAAGGCGCGCTCTGGAAAAGTGCATTCATAAATATATAATGTTAAAAAACAAAAAAAACCCAGTAAACACAAATCCTGAGCGTAAGCGAAATGAGGAAAATGAAGGTGAAATCTATAAGATTAATCCTAGAGAAGGGATTAGTGAGTTTTTGAGGTGTGTTTTTAAGATGGTACCGGGAAAAACGCAAAGTAACAATTACTTGAGGAAAAGGTGGGAATGACCTGTAAGATGTCCCAGTGTTGAAGTCAGTTTGGTGAAAAGCAATCTGACAAAAAAATCCTTCTTCTCTCCTTTCCCTCTCACAGTTCGTACTGATATTTAAACTAGGAGGAAGACTTCTGTGGTTGAAGGCCTCCCGGAAAAGTATGTAACCAAAACCGTGAAAGCAATTATGGGGGAAGCAAAAATCGGCAGCCTCTTGCTAGGAAAATAGGAGCGTTTATCCTCGATGAGGCAAACTTGTCAGGAGTGGGTCAAAGATGAGATGCAGAACCAAAAAATGGAACTTTGGGCATGTGGAAGCTGTTGACAAAATGCTCGTTGATTTGATGTGGCTGGAATTTCACTTACCATATAGTATGGTGTAGAGGTTCCCTCCATGCTAGCTTTTTTGAGCTATTTTAGCAAGTTCAGTGCGTGTAGGCACTGGCTTATCTTCCTTCTGTGTGTGAGCACCGTTTATGGAAATAGAGAAGGCCATACGTTAACGATGCCGTGAGCAGAAACTTGCAGGATTTAGACACGGGCCTTTTTAATGTTCCGATATCCAGGTGAAGTGAAAGAAGATGCCACGTTACCATTTCAGGGCGAGATGAGCACAGTGTTTGTCTGTAGTGAACTGTTTAAGGAGATGATGGGAACGGCTGGGAAGGGGAGATGATAAGACAGGAATTTGTGGTGACGAATCCATAAGCAGAGGATGAGTAGGATGGATGGAGATGATGTTATGAAATTGGTAGAGCTGGTGGCTAAATGTACGTTGTAAATGAAATTACAAGTCCTATGTAAGCCCATGGAAAGATGGGAGATTTTCAAAAGAATATAATTGAGTGTTGAAGAAGCATGAGTAGAAAACAAACTTGGGAGCTAAAGGAAGGATGTTATTGAAAGAAAAGGAGTGCACTTGGCTACGCTGAAGACAGCTGACAGGTTGAGGAGACTGGCCAAACTGCAAGGGATTGATTCTGAATTACGGGTCAGGATCTGCCTTATACCAGACTTGGCCCATGTGAGGGATAGAGAATTTGTTTTACAGTTCCCATACTGCACGTGGACAAGAGTTCTTGGCACTAAAACATCTGTGAGCTGAGAGAGGACATTAAGGTGATGGTAGTGAGTTAAGTCACTGTTTTTGATGTGGAATTGATTGAGACTTGACTTATCTTGGAACAGAGCCAAAAGACCAGATTACGTGAAGAAGTAGACAGGGAGTAAAAATAGTGGGCACTAGAAAGATAAAGTGATCAAGTATTGCCATCAGGAAAACGGATGTATTGGAGGAAGAACAAAGTTTAACGTGTCGTGTATCTTTGGTAGGAAAGGAGAGTGACGTTACAGATGTGTCAAATTCAAAGGATGGGAAAGACTGTTACGCTTGCCAGTGTTCTTTGGAGAAATCATTAAAAGTCCTGTGCAGAAAAACAAGGGAGTTGGACAGATAAGAGTCAAACACAGTTAAAAGACAACCATGGTGATGGTGCAGGATTCAGTGAAATGAGAGAAGTAATTATTTTGCAGGGAAGCTAGCCAAACAGAAGGAGTGTTTATACTGGAAGAGGTCAGTTTCATTTTTTATCATTCCATCTGTGCTATAGTAGCAGACGGGCATGGTGTGAAAGAGAGGGTGAGCCAGAGCTGAGACTGAATCATCTCTGACTTTTCTGGTCTTGCATTACAGTGACTCAGTAATATCAGTAAAAGTTAAGGAAAGATGGGGAAGGGAGGTCTGAAATAGGGAAGACTTTTAGTACTGCCACAACATCTCCTCTTTTGACCTGTCACCATGACAAAATTATCATCGCTTGTGAGAGGAGGGTGCAAACAAACCCAAAGAACCTTTGTTAATCTCTTTAAAAAAAAAAAAAAACAAAAAACCAACAACAAAAAAATCAAACTCCTCTCCAAATAAAACGCAAACAACCCCCCTCCACCACCAAAGAAAAAACCCCAGCC
>JAAGAY010141637.1:0-56428 GCA_011801015.1 Ardeotis arabs | reverse complement strand
TTTTTTTTTTTTTTTTTTTTATTCTGATGTGGTTCTTTTCTTGAGCATACCCTTCTAAAATTTGCCTTAATATCTGTGAATGCTATGCTTCTAATTTATTGCATTGTTAGGATTTTACCATACTAGCATTTTTAAAAAACATATAAATAGTCTAATGGTGTTCAGTCTGAAAAGAAAGTCTATTGTCTCTATGTAAGCTAGAAGTCAGTGCATGATTTAGTGTTACCTACTGCTTTTATCTACCTAGATATATCTGGCATTTAGTTAGTGAAAAGCTGCATTCTTTTTATGTAAGCATGAATTAGTGAGTGAAGTTTGTAGTGTTTTAAGCCCCATTAGTGTTAACTCAAGGAATCACAGAAAAAAAATACATTAGGAGGGCTTCTGGTGGTCATATGTGTAGTCCAACCTCTTTCTCAAAGCAAGGCGTTACTGCTGTTAATGTTGTTATTGACATAGAAAGCAGTACAAATTAAAAGGAAGAGCAATAACCAATTAGTATGCTGCAAGACGTACAAAATCTGTATGTAACCACTATGACTGAAAATAAGAATGTGCTGTGAAATAGGATCAGTTGATGGCTTAGCAAAGCATGGCAAAAAGACAACTGCATCAGATGAAAAAAATCAAATTAATTAAATGTTCACATTCAGTAGGTATTATAACTAATTCCCAATGAGGCATTAAGATGATTTAACAGTTCTTACTCTCCAGGGATATGATCTTTAATCAGATGTGGGGACGGTAAAAGGTAGGCAGTGTAATTTATTCCAGTACGAGTAGAACACTCTCTAGTTTGAAAGTTAATTGGATGATGTATGAAAAATCTAAATTATCCAGACTGCATTTTCATCTTGAAATTGTGGATGACCAAGTATTCTACAGGACTTTTGTCAACAATGGGTATTTTTTTTAAAAAAATATTACGTATGTTTGAGTATTCTAGTGGGATGTGGCTTGTGACTACAGTAATTTGAAGGAGGCTATGAATTTTAAAGGATTTTTTTTTTGATAATTCACTGGGCTTTTCTGAACTGCTCATAACATTTTAATCAGCTATAGTAAGATGTACTTTTATTCTAATACAACCATATATTCCTAGTGTTGGCTAATGACATAATCATGTCCAGTCAAGCCACTATCAAAACCAGTGCTAAAGTCTGATACCAGTTCTGTCTGATACATGATACTCTAAGGGCAGGCAGGAAAAATCTCTGTTAGTGAACACCCTGGTCTTAAACTCCTGAGTTTTTCCAGGCCATCACCCCATACAGAAGAGAATTGAGATGAGAGGTTACGCATCATGACTCCTGAATTCCCAACCAGGATGTATGACCCAAGAGGGTTATGGAGATGTTGCCTGAACCTTTGAAGATGGATAGAATTAGCAGTCAAATTTCAGCTGGGGTTTGTATTGCTGAGGGATGTAAAGGGCAACAAGACACGCTTCTTCAAGTACCTTGATATGAAAAGGAAAGCTAAAGAAAATTCTCACTGGGGTGGGGACCTTGTGGCTGAGGACGTAGCAAGGATGAGGTACTTGGTGCCTTCCTTCACCCAGCCTGCCAAGTTCCTTAGCCTGGCAGCAGAGGTGTGGGAGAAGCTATACCCACAACAGAGGAAAAGAGGTCATGAAGCATGTCAGATACACTTTGAAACACTGTGGGGACTGGGAGAGGTTCCTGATGACTTAGGGAGCAGGGAGGAAATATCACACTTATCTTTAGGAAGATAAATACGTATTATAAGTCTTATGTACTTAGATATTTAAAATACATCCTTCATTTTACCTGATACTGTAGTTAAAGAGAAAATAGGACAGGACAGAAATGAATTTCTGTGTACTGATGTTCCTACAACAGACATTATTCAGCTTTGCTGTGAAGATCAGCTGTAATCTGTAATAATGAGAAAATAATATAACTTTAAATTATTTTCATAGAATCATAGAATAGTAGAATAGTTTGGGTTGGAAAGGATCTTTAAAGGTCATCTAGTCCAACCTCCATGCAAGGAGCAGGGACATCTCCAACCAGATCAGGTTCTCAGAGCCCCGTCCAGCCTGACCTTGAATGTTTCCAGGGATGGGGCATCTACCACCTCTCTGGGCAACCTGTTCCAGTGTTCTACCACCCTCATTGTAAAAGATTGCTTCCTTACATCTAGTCTAAATCTACCCTTCTTTAGTTTAAAACCATTACCCCTTGTCCTATCACACTAGCCCCTACTAAAAAGTCTGTCCCCAGACTTCCAAGTCCTTATGTTTCATAAATGAATTACGTCAAGGATTCATTTATTCACAAAACCAAGGTCATGATGCACTGAGTTTTGTGAATAGTTTGGGATACAAAAAAACTGAAAACACTATTATGTTTTGGATATATAATAATTTTGTGGGTATCTGAAAGTTCTGATCAGAAGCTGTGAACTGTGAAGGTCAGATGAATGCATAGACTGGGTTTTGAACCATCCATAAAAAATAATATAGTTGTGTATACAGTAGACAGGGACAAGCCTGTAAGTAGATGTATAGAAATTAATATGAACAAAAGATAGTTTGCATTCAGAAAAATTGCTTAAGAGGCAAATGCTTTTTAATTAATTTGACTATATATTTGATATATACTGAAGTTATTCATTTGGCAGAATGCTGAAAATAAAATCACTTCTATAAAAGAAATATTTTTTTTTTTTTCAAAATGTAAATACTCAATCCAGAGTTCCATTCATGTTTGTACTGACATCCAATAACCAATTGGTATATTAGGAGCATAGGGAAACACTAAAAGCAGTAAAAACAACACATATATATTTTAAATAAATGTCCCTTGAGCATGACACACTGACAGTTGCAAATTTAAAACTATTTCCTTATATCTGAACCTACACAGACCCTATGTATATATTTATATATACACGTATGTTTATATGTATTAATATGTATATATATTCTTATGTTTAACACCTCTCTGTTGTCTAGCAGATAAAGTAAGAATATTTAAGTTCTGAGCCAGTTGTTTGCATATTTTATTTATAACCCTTTTGGCTGAGTTTTGTCCCTAAGCGTAGACAGAAGGATGCCACTTGGCTTAAAATCTTACTGTAGCTGAATGAAGACCACAGTCCCCCACTGATACACAAACAAAAATGAAGGAAACTGTTTGCAATTCTGTCACAACCACCTAAATGCACTCGGCTGTTTCCCCACAGCTGGAAAATCACATCTATCGAAAAGGAAATAAAAAAAAGTTATCAGAAGACAGTGCACTCATGACATTATCTAAAATGCTGTGAAAGTGCTATGGCTATTAGAAATACATTCTAGCTGCCTCTTCAAAATTAACTTCCTTCTATCTTGTCCTTAGAAGAGCTGTTCCCACTCTACTTGCTGCAGGCGTATTGCTGAGCCGTGTGCTTCAGATGACATCTCATTTTATGCTTCCCGTCAGCTCCAGCTGTAACTTTTTAATGGGGCCACAAGCAATGTTGGAGGGGCTGCATATGTAGTTCTACTGGATTACTTTCCTCAAGGAGGAAAAAAACCTAACAAAACAGCAAAACTGATTTTGAGTAGGGAACTAAGTATAGGAAAAATGCTATACTTATTTTGTATATGATTGCTTTTTTTTTTGGTACAGAGTAGGTCTGGCAGTGGACTAAAAGAAGCACAGCCAGTGAGACTCAATTATTTACATTTAGAAATTTCAACAGATATTCAGAAATCAAAAAAGGTGCAGAAACTTAGAGATGAAAATATAAAACTTTTGGAAATCTGCAAGGAAAGACAGAAAGGAATGACAGAGCAAAAATTCCAGTGTCCCTAAAACTGTAGCAATTCTAATTTCATCTCCACATTCATTCTCTAAAATGGCACTGATACGGACAGCGAGGTTTTATGAAAAACACCGTCCTCAGCTACTAGGGCAATGGAAAATGCTAGTAATCAATTCCTTTGTGTTTTACCTAAGTATGAAAGCAGGCAGGTGCCATTGCTTCTCGCTGGATATCGGTTCAGAAATTAAAAAAAAAAGAAGAGATGTACCTTTTATTCAGTTGACCTGATGCTGAATCTCTTCTGATGCTCTGAGCAGCTTTCACATTGTTGCTGAAAACAGTCTGCCTTCAGAAAACAACTGAGGCTTGCTTCAGTTTGGTTGTGGGTTTTTTTGTGTGTTTCATTGGTGGTGTTTTTTCAATTAATATTAGTTTTTTTATCTTCAGTTTTCAACAGCTACAAGAAGCAAAAACATTAAGTTTTGTGTTGTTGGGAAAAATATTTCTTATTGCTACAGTAACCAGTACTTTTCATCTAAATGAAAATTTATTAGCAAAGATACAAAATCCACTCAGTTTCTTATGGCTGTTGTGATGAAGAGTAACTGAATACTGTCGAAAAGAATGGAGATATGTTTGGCTGCAGTGAAATGGGCAGCTAAACTACGTCAGAGTTTCCTGAAATGACCTAATTTCATTTTGTTTTAATAGTTGTTTGCTTTTCTATATGCATCTTTCAGTGATACTTCTTGGTATAAAGCTTCCAGTTTAATGTACATAGTTTAATTTATATTGAAAAAGAAGTTGCATTATTTCTGCTATGTATTTGGCTTACAAAAAAAAGAGAAAATAACTTCCACTTTATTTTAGATCATGCCAAAAGTGATTTAGCCAAGGTCACAAAGAACAGCTACAGAAGAACCCAGTTTACCTGAATTTTATCTGCCATACCGATTTCCCTTTATTCTGGTGGTGAATGGTAGACACATGAGAAAATACTTTATTTTTTTTAAGAGCCTCAAAATCACAAAAATGTGAACTGAAAAGAGAAATGGATTTTATCTGACTCACAGGGTAGGGAGAAATTAGTCTGGAGATTCATTGCTGAGAAATGAGTGAGTTATTTTGCTGACTGTCAGTGGTAGGTAACAATGTAATTCAATAAGTGAAGGCCAGGTTTGAATAGATAGAAAATTAATCTTCAGCCACTATCTCCTGTGGGATTTTCCTGTGCCAGTATTGATTGCATTTCAGCTTCTCACTTGAGAGAGAAATTGGTTGGAGTTGGATTTTAATTATATTCACATGCTGGATCACTTTCCTTCAAAATTTGTGTTTTGCTGCTTTCCTGAAAACAAAGTTTAATTGTCATCAATGCCACAGTCTGTCAGGCTTTTGGTAGAAATACTAGGCTAAAATAATTAGTAACAGGCTAAAATAATTAATAACATTGAGGTTTTCCTTTTTAATATTTCCTTATCTTTTGTTTTCTACTTTAGATGTAGATTATTTGAAATTCATAAATTTGGCAAAAGAAAACTAAATAATTTTTACTTTATACAGAAGGATCCACTGTAAACATTGGATGTGTAAGGCCTGGCACAGCATTAGTCTTGCTGGTGAGAAGATAGTGGCCCAAGTGAATGCAATACTGATTTGCCTGTAATGCTTCTGATACTTGCCTGTTGCATACAGAACTAGTTCAGACACCTTTAGATGTAATAGTAAAATTAATCCTGTGTGAAGGAAACTACAGAACTCTTAAAGGATTTTGGCATTTGGTGTCTCTGAGTTTTGGGGGGCAAATAGATGCATTGTTTCAATATCAGAGTTGTACATCACAAAATACTCCCAGGAAAAGTCAACAATTGGATGCAAAAGCTTATTTTACGTAGTTCTTATAGATCCACTGCCCTCCATCAAGGCTGTAGAGGTAGATATAAAATATGGTTGAGTTGGAGCAGATGAATCCATTAAATTGAGAGAAGTATAGTTAAAGAGTTTTTTGATTCAATTTTTGGTTTTGGTATCGAGGAGTATTGGTAGGAAGAATAATAGATCCAGTCTTTATAATAGTCAATTTCTGGGGGCCTTGGGGTATGTGTGCTGTTAGAAATGTGGGAAATAGAATTTGTGCTTGGAAGTTTAAGACATTCAAGTAGATTATTTAAACTTTTTCAGTTTCAACACATTTTAAACAAATTTTGGCAGTGGACTTGAATCTTCTTCAATAGCACATGAGTGATAGGAGAGGCTGAAAGCTAGTTTTGATTACTTGGAATGAAATTGAAATACCAAGCAGAAGAGACATGATAATTTGATGTTCAGATGCTTCAGGAATTTTGATCAGAAATCTGAATATACTGTAGTATGAAAACTTCTGTGCAAGATCTGCTAGGATGGACCTTATAGTTTACCCTCGTTCTCTTTTACCATCCCCACTCTCTCCCAAATATTTAGATGGAAAATTAGTTAGAAGAAATCTTTTGACACCCACTCATTCTGGTGTTTTATTGTAATAATGTGGATTAATGGTTCCCAGTTCTTTTCTGAAGTGTTCTGTGAAAGCATCAAGAGTTTGTAGTTGTTAGCACTAATTTCAGAAATAAGAGTGGTAGGGTTTTTTAAAATCAAATTACTTTCAGGCAGGAGAGAAATTTTCTCATGTGAACAATTTATTATTGATATTGCATTTGCAGTATTACACAAACTCATTACTTTGAGTGGCATGAAGCCAAAAGATAACTTATTAAAAGGACTCCAGAATTTGCTTAATGTATAGCATTACAGTTCTAGGGAGGGGGAAAAAAATCCTGTGTGATAATGTAGAAGAAATAAATCTGCCAAAAACCTATGTAAAAATTTAGCCAAATTGCATTGTCAGAAGCTATCACAATGCTATGTCATTTCAAAGCACAGAACACATAAACTGTTACTGATCTTAGCTGCAGTTTGCACACTTTGAAGTAAGTTATGATGGATTGTGGTGAGTTGACCTTGGCTGGCCGCCAGATGCCCACCAAGCCACTCTATCTCTCCTCCCTCTGTCACGCCCCTTCCCCAGCAGGGCAACAAGGAGAAAATAAGATGACAAAAAACTTGTGGGTCAAGATAAAGGCAGTTTAATAAAGAAAAGCAAAGGCCACACATAGAAGCAGATCTATTTTCTCCTTCCCATCAGCAGGTGATGTCCAGCCATTTCCTGGGAAGCAGGACCTCAGTACACATAGCAGTTACTTCCAGAAGACAAGCACCTTAATAATGACTGCCTCCCTCCTGTCCTTCCTCTTAGCTGTTATTGCTAAGCCCAACATCATATGGTATGGAATATCTCTTGGACAGCTTGGGTCAGCTGGTCTGGGCTATGTCCTCTCCCAACCTCTTGCCCACCCCCAGCCTACTGGCCTTTGGAGGAGGGTTTTGGAGGGACAACCTCAATGCTATGTGAGCACTCAGCAGTAGCCAAATGCTGATGTGTTATCAGCACCTTTCTAGCTAACAATACAAAGCACAGTGCTATGAGGTCTGCTGTGGAGAAAGTTAACTCCATCCCATTCAGACCCAATACATGGTTTTACTTTCTGGTAGGTTTAAGAGAGAGGCATACTGGATCAAAATATTTCAGGCTACATTATAAAAGTACTTCCTGCTTTCCTAATCCACATTCCAAAATTAAAATATTACTGTCTTAGAAACATCTAAATGCAAAATTATGGTATGCAGAAGTCCTCTGGCAACCTTCACAACAGCAAGTCATTCTGTCCAGTGGAGCTATGAATGAAAATAATACCACACACATGAAAGTTAAAGGCAACGTGGTCTTAGGTGTTCCAAGGAGAATAATGTTTCTAGGTAATTTACACATTCTATCAATTTAGATTATTTAGTGTCATGGTATACCTGGACTTCGGCAACGTGGTCTTAGGTGTTCCAAGGAGAATAATGTTTCTAGGTAATTTACACATTCTATCAATTTAGATTATTTAGTGTCATGGTATACCTGGACTTCACCTGGTAAGAGATTTGCTTAAAGAAAAAATATAATCTCTTACTTTGAGTGTCAAGAGTTATGCTCTCCTTTCTGTCTCATCCGCCAGAGTGAGGTTAAGTACCAAGTAACAGGTTTAGCTTCTTAGCATAAGATATAGTAGCTATGCTGCATAAAAGTAGTCAAAATTAGGACCCATTTTATTTTCTTCCAGAAGTTTAATAGAGTTTTATTGTGGGATTCATCTCACCTAATTCTAGACAGCTGTGTTGCAGATTTCTACATCTAGACAAATTGCCCTAGGGCTATCTTTATAGTCAATGGAAAGTAGAAGGCACTTCTAAGTCATGATTCATGTCATGGGAAAGTAGGTGTCCAATTAAGATGAGATGAATTGCACTCTAAAAATGCCTGTTTCTCTTCATTGACTATGAATGCAGCCTGAGGTGTTGAGCTCAACACCACTGTATTGGTGAAATCAGTGGATGGCACTGGTTAGATGAATTCTGCACTTTGTGTTTCCAAAGGAAACCACCTCCTTGAAACCCATCTGAGACTGCTGCTTACTTCAGGCAACAGTTGAACCTATACTTAATGTAACATTTGTCCATAACCCTGTAATGAAGCAGGTGAGGAAACATACGCAGTTTAATTTGATTACTTTGTGGGTAAGTTAAAATTTAGCTGTCTGTACTTTGATAGGGAGTAGCAGACACTACATAGGTAGTGTATAAAGAATAGCCTCAGCACACACATGCCTGACTGGCCAGACAGGTGCTTCTTTGTCAGCACTATTTTTCAACTATGGCACATTTTCAAAAACTGATGACTCTGTAGTATTAAAAATATCCTTATAATTGCCTACAATTGCTGGCCTGAGTAATCACTTGGTATCATAGCTGATTCATTATTGATTTAAGTGGCAGTCTACTCATGCCATAGGACCTCCTGTTCCAGCGGCACCTGAGCCAGGTGAAGACATTGCAACCTGCCCTTTGGTCTTCAGTACCTCCTTATTTTCCCCACTTCATGCAATTTTTGTAGCTGAGTTAGAAGAAGCCTCTGTTTTTGTTTGTTTGTTTGTTTTTTTTAAACTAGTGCAAATGACTGAGTTGGAAGGAATCAAGAAGCCAGGTTGCAGACAGGTGAGAGGGGGTGGGAACTCAAGGCAGGCAGGTGGTAGAGAGCACCTGAATGTTTGGGAACCTTTCAACCCAGGCAGCTGTATCCAGGAGAGTACATGAGATTTCATCAAGACTTACTATTAAAATAAACCAATGAACAAAACTGGTTTCAATCAGAGGTTCAAGAAGGCTTAATTTCCTTTTTTTGTGTGGATGTGCACCACTGCTTCTCAAAAATCTATTTATGAAATGTGTATCAGTGGTATTATTTTAAGATTTGTGATTTACTATATAATCTACAAAATGAAAACAAATTACATATTTAAGATTTGGTACAAATTATTACACAATAAAATATAATGTATTTGCCTTGAATTCCATGTACTTATGAAATTTAGATGTGTAAGGTGTTAGGCTGTTACTTTTCTTTTGCAGCTCTTCATTTCACTGAGTTGCATTGAGTAACTCATAATTTAAAATAAAGTATACACAAATATTTCTGAACCTGAATCAAATAAGTGTGTTTATATCCACCAAGATGTTAGCTACAAAACAAATGCTATGAGTCTTTGATATAAAAAGAGGCAAACGTGAATGGAATTGGTTTTAGCATACTTTGTAATATTTTGCCCTTTACATGTCTTTCTTTAAAAAGCCTGAAAAAAATGACACTGAATCTGGCAGCCAGAGAATCAGACCAGTATTTGAAGATGATCCTGTTTTCCGACGGCAAACGTCTTACCAACATGCAGCAGTCCACATACCAACAGATATTTATGAAGGCTGTAAGTAGCATATGAACAAAGTTATTTTATTGTAATAATAAACTTATTATTTGTGTCCTAGTCTTTAAAAAAGATATCATCCAAACAAATTTTTAATCTCTATTTTTAGTACAAATTTACTATTATTATCTTTTTTCTTTCTTTCAATAGTACTTCAGAGATGTGCTCTGTTTGGCATATGATTCATCTTATGAATTAGTAGGAGTCATAGTTAAAGATCTTATTAGGATTGGATTTGAGTTTCAGAAATGAAACTGGAGGTGAAACAAAACTCTTAAATATTGTAATTTTCTTATCCATTCTTTCTCTATGCTGTGTTCTCATTTCATATAAACGATTCTTGAAAGCTGTTCTTTACATGATTTTGACCTCAGGCAAAGATGAGTACTGAAAACATTTTTTGGTGTCTCAAAAGCATACACAGTTCCAGAAAATAACATACTGAGCGAGATGGTGGTACTTATGTTGCATGCAGTGCATTTCCAGAATTACAGTAACAGACTTTATCAGAGAATTTGAATAATTTATTTTTAAACTATGTCCAAAATAATATATATATATATACACACATACACATGCTGCTGAGGATTCTTTAGTTGTATTCCAAAATTAAGTATTTAAGTTATCTTTCAAGATGAAAATAACTTCTTTTTTCTTTGCTCATCACCAAGAAAAAAAAACATTATACAATAAAAAGACATTTCACCATTCAAAATGGCTGCATATTTTATTTTTTTTAAAGGGAAGAAAAATTAAATAGGATCTGTATTTTTAAGGGTTTTTTTGGTATTATCATTTAGGGTCCTAGTTTCAAGTATGTAGTCTTTCTCCTCTTTCAAAATCTCATCAAGAGGAAAAAGACCCTAATGTGACCTGAGCTCTTTAAAATTCATGGCCATGGTTGTGTGCAGCTTATATAAATGACACAGGGATGAAAATGGAAATGTCAGTATGATGTGGGAAAGAATCATAGTAGCTCGTATTCTTATATGATGTGCGTGACTGACAGACCTAGAGGATTATTCTGGGATTCTGGTTTTAATAAGTGGTAAAGTGCACCTTAATTGCAGGATTACAGGGAAGAGACAGGCCATTTCCTTTGCTTTTGTTTGAAGAGTATTGATAGTTCACGGTTAAAATGTCATAAAAACCCTCCTTCAATTATTAGGATATTTGTAAACACCATGTGAACTTTGATTGTCATCATAATAGTATGGAAAATATTTTGCTGTTGTGTTGGATTTAACATTTTAGACGGTATTCCTAAGGATACATTAAGGTAATGTTACTGTACAGCCTGTTTACCTAAAAATGAAGACAGGCTATGACTTCCACAGGAAAGGTACAACATTAGTATCTGATGAAATTATAATAACAGACAGAAATTTACATTTTTTAAGAGAGGTAGCTGCATGTGCAACGGATATGATTAATGAGAAATTAGTGATTCCTTTGGTCTGGCTGTTTTATTAACTATTAGAGGTGTGGAAGCCTTGAAGATTACAGGGAAGACTGTAATTCTGTGCCAGCAAAATCCTCTTTTAGGGTAGCTAGGTAAATTTTGGTTATAGATTGTATTCTCAGAGATAGCACCTTGAGAATATCTGAAAATCACAGACTTCATATCAATAAACACAAAATCATCACCAGGTTTATTTTAAATTAACAAAGTTCATGTGTCATCTGAAACACACTGAGCAATTAGAATGTAGTTGTTCACCAACAAATTTCCAAAACTGGAGTTTAATTTTCTTTTTGCAAGCAATATTATCCACAAGTAATTTTTATAACCCTAAAAAGAGTGACAGCATATCTTGAACACTATTGCCATTTTTCTTCCTATTCACATCAGCTAACCTGTTATTTCTTGATAGAGGTTTCAGTGCCCACTATAGCAGGGAACAATTGTCCACTCGGAAAATAGTTTGCAATAAATCTGGAATTGTCTACATCACAGTCTGCTAGGGAACATTTTAAAAATAGATATTACAATAAATAGTTTTGAGAAACAGTGGTTGAGACATCATTATACAACTTCTATTGCTTGGAAGCCAATTTTTTTTTTTTTGTCTGAATTACACCTTGGAAAGCAGATTTCATTTTTTTACTCTTTTTTGTTTATGTTTGGTATGATGCTGAAAGAATTGCTCTTTGAATCTCACAGAACAGGTTTCAATGACTAGATATTTGGCTAATCTACTCCTCCTCAAGATAGACATTAACTTATATTGCCTCTTACAGTTTTTTTCAAGAGTCCCATTTAGGTTTTGAAATAAAATCATTCTGCTGCTGAAAACAGAACAGACTCTCAGGTTGTCTTCCTACCACATACACTGGGAATTAGTCATGGTTCTCCTATTAGTAATAACAGAAGTCTTATTTCTAAATCCCCATTAAAACTGTACCGTGCTTATCCCTAAGCAGAATATGGGGGCTGCAGGACAAGAAGAAAGGAAATCCTCAGCACAAGGCAAGTGAGGTTAATCTGCCTATTGGATACTACCACACATTGCCCTCGCTGTCTGAGGTGCACCATGCACCATCTGCTACAATGGTTGCTCTAGATGTTAATCTGTACTGGTGTTACAGTTTTAGGAAAGGTGTTAGGTAAAGCACAAAAACAAAGATTGCTTTTTTTTTGTGTGTGGTTACTCCTGCTTTACTTCCTCTAACTCAGAAATTGAAATATTGCTTCCACATGTCACTACTTGATTAGCATTGAAGAGCTGATTAACGTGTCAGGTTGATAGTAATATGTCTTGAACATGACGACATCATTTTGAATATGTTTGGACAGCTGCCAGCAAGAAAAGAAGGCTTCCCCTGCTCAGAACTTATTAAAACATAAATAGTCATAAATAGAGTTGCAATTAACTGATGGTTCTTACAGCTTAATAATTATAAAATGTATATGTTGTTTCTCCATACTCTCCTTTTATTGGGATGGCAGTCAAAATTTGGCTGCTCCTGAAAATCTTCTAAGATGTATATTATTTTTTGATAGCAAGTTTGGAGTGGACATCAATTTTACCTTTGCAGTAGTGCATCATATATGTAAGTATTCAGGTATTTATAAAGTGTTTTGACATAATAGTGCTTAGTGCTGAATAGCAATCAAAACTTTTAGCAATATCTTGACAAATTCTAGTTTGATGCTATAGTGATTTTTATCTTGATTAGAATATTATCTCTTTGACTGGAATTTTTGTACTATTGAACAATTTCTGCATATCATGGGTATGTCAGGCTACGAGCTTGAAAAGAAGAAATATTCTTTGGGCAGAAATTTAGAAATGCTGGGTAATGAAACCATGGAAGCAAGAATATTTCCCCTCAAAAAAATAATAATCACAAAACAACTCCAAAAATATAGGAAGAACTGAATTGTCATTTATTCATGGAAGGTCTTTTGTGTGGATAATAAATAAGATTTATTTTGGAATCGAGATACTGATCAAGTATTCTATAAATATTTTGGCATGCTACATCAGCCTCCCTTAAATGACTAAACAGATAATATAATTTTTTGTGCTTTTCTGTATTTAATTTAAATAGCAATAAAAAACAAGCAAGATTGCTTTATTAATTAAATAACTCGGTTTGAAATATTTTAACATTAATGGTATTGATAAATTTTGGTTATAGTTAAGAAACTATAGCTATTCAGAACTGTTTTGCCCATGGTTTTTATAAGGGATAAATGAATAGTGCAGTTTTACTACAGCTGAGATTGAAAAATGATTGGTTTAAGGTTCTGTGTTTGTGTTCTCACCTTTAAATTTGGAAAAAAGTTTTTTATATCATGATGTATGTCTCATGCAGACAGCATGTGAGATTATTGAGGTTTTTTTCTATTTATTTAATATTTTCAATTATTTTAATCAGTGAGTTATTTGTGAAAACATTTGATGAGTGAAGTAGACCTTTAAGTGAATTTTCAATGTCAGCCTGTTTTAAATACCAAACAATATGGCTTAGGGTAAGTATAACACAAATGTTAGTTGCAGCTAAATCTCTAAGTATTGCCTGGTTGGTTCAGTATTAAACCTCGAAGGAAAATACTGATGCAGAAGCTTAAGCAAAGAACTCTAGGGTCAGTATTGCTTTTTATGTTCTGACAATTATGATTTTTTTTTCCACAAGTAGCTTACTAAAGCTCCCTGAATGAAAATCTTTTTAGATAAGCAGCAAAAAGGAATATTTTTTCTAACTTGGTGATAAAGCTTGTTTCTGTTAGAATTCAGAAGGCCAAACAACTTGAATGGTATCCTCCATCATGAGGAGGTACTTGTGTTTTGGCACTGGAACTGCATTAGTTTTATTGGATGGATGGTCTAGCATATTTGCCTTATATCAAGTTTACCATTACCATTTACTGTCTTAAATTATCAAAATTTAAGATAATAAGGTAGGATAAGAAAAGATTGACTGGTAACCAAGGTTAATTTATTCCTCCTTGAAAGATGAAATTGGTTTATGCTCTTTTAAAGATATTAGCTGTAGTAAGGAATTATCAATGTAGATTTAAAGCAATCTGCCTGATAATGATGCATGACAAAAATTTTGTACTGTATTCTCAAGCTGAATATTTACTAACATATTATGGTCTGGAAAGTTTATCCAAGACTAACTGATTATTAAATTCAATGTAAGAATCTTAATGGGAAAAGAAATAGTGGCAAATCTGAAACATACATGCTTCTGTTATAGTTCTAGGTACTCTTCTAGACTTGGATTGTCTTACCTTAAGCATTTTGAGAAGTAAATTTAGAACCTAAACGCCATAGACTTTCTTCTACTGAAAGTGGATCTTTTGAAATATTCTACCTCTGAGCATAAATAAGTTTATTTGACATGAATCAAGAGTTAGCCATTTAAAAGCCATTTATGACTGGTTTGATTTGTTATTTGGTATGTATTAGTGTGGGAGTTGACTGAAAGATGGCTTTATGAGATTGTTTACACCTCTTAGCATTCAACATGTTTCCTGAAATGTGAATTTAAAAAAAAAAACAAAAACTTTTGAAATAAGTTCTGATTTAGAAATACAGGTGAAAAGTTATATAACATAGTAAGTTGTGCCTAAAACATTTGGGTTAGTGTTTGAATTCTAATAGGTTTTGTTATTTACCTGAAGTTAGAAACAACAGAAATTAATTTTTACATTTCTATCAGTTCTTTTGTGTTAAAGAGTTTTCTCAGATAACACTTCAAGTACATCTGGAACACAGAGCTTTATTTTAAATATTTTAAATCAAATCAGATCATTTAACCCGAAAAGAGACCACTAATAATTCACTAGTGATTCATGATGAGATCTTTTCTTTTTCATTATGACACTTTATCCTATAAAGTCAGTTGTTGCAGGGATGCCAAGAAGTTATAGAGTTGACTTTATGATCCTTTTGAAATAAGTTATCTTCGTAAGGTGGTACTGTTCTTTTAGCAGTCATTTTTACCTCCAAATTGATTTATTTCAGTATGGATCTAATTTTGGCAGAAAAAAAATATTTTCATTTCCATCTCTAACTTTCTTCTCTTGTGTAAACACATTAAGACTGCATGTAGGTATCCGTGCCTACATGCAAACATTCTATTTTTCTCTGATTGAGTTTCAGTCACGCTTCCAGAGAATCCCAGACTTCATGGTTACTATGTACTTCAGTAAATAAACGCTCTGAATAGTTCTGTCTCCTGACCATCTAGGTTCCTATTTGTCAGCTGTAGAAATTTACCTTCTGATTGATATCTTTAAAAATATTTTTTTTCACTCTTCTTTACCTTTTTTGAATAAATATAAGTGTTTAAAGAGACATTTACCACCACCACCACCCACTATACTGCTAAAACGTAATGACAGTCAGGGTGCTGTACTAACTCTGAATTCCCTGTGAAAACCAAATTCCACAAAACAAAATCACATTTAATATGTTAACCCTTATTTATTTTTAAATGCAATAACATATATAAAGAATTAATTTTTTTATCCTATTAAGTCCAGGAAATGGTTAATTTATGTCCTTTATATGCTCTCTTTAAAAAAGAAGCAAACAAAAATTTGAATTTGGGTTTTCAATAAAACAACATGGACTTTAGCCATGCTCCTGACCGATTACTGTGGGTTTTTTTCACAGTGACCCCTTTGGAGACCATCAACTACCAAACATCCTATATTACATCATTCCTCTTCTTTTCATCAGAAGTTCATCTGCATGGGTCTCTGACATGATATAGTTTTCCTAAATACTCAAAAGATGTGACCTCCTAGTTGTTTAATATTTTTAATATCATGGTGTGATCTGAAAAGCCATACCAGAAGCAAAACTCATGATAACTGGTTAAACTAGTTATTGTGGTTCTGGCTTCAGCAAAATAGAAAACCCTACAATGAAGAGACTTTCAGGACTTTTTCTCTCCAAAGTTCTTTGATTTTGAAAACTCAGGTTTTTAGGCAGAAAGATGCCAAAACACCTTTGTGTTCCTATTTTGTTTGTTCTGTGTAACATTAATTTGCATAGTTTGTAAGAAAATGTGCAAAAAATAATTTTCTTGTAAACTGAATGCTGATTATCATTATCATTTGCTGTGACTGCCTTTCACTACAAATTTCTTGACCATCAAATGTGTTGTGTATCTGGAATTATCTTGGACATTATAGCAGGTCTGGAGATTCCAGCATCTGTTAGGCTGCTTAACTAAGTAATAAATGTTTAAGTTGTGCATACTGCCAAAATCTGTTTTGGAGGCCAGATGACTACTGCTAATTCTCAGATCCCTTTCCATTCCTTCTGCAATATTTTCTCTCTCATAGACAGCTTGGAATGACAATTACTATTGAATCCTCTTGTTCCAAGAAAGTTGGCTCTGCAGTAGGGTTGGCTATATTCTTCTGGTAAAAATAGCTAATGGTGGCATTTGCATTTTACAATACAGACTGCAATGCAGAACACTGAATATCAGAAGATCTTTATTATTGGACATATTAAAAAAAGAAGACAATTTTAATTAAGATCTTGTGAGGGTGCATGACTCTGGTGTGTGGAATTCTCCCTATGTGGTAACCAGTGCAAGGATTGTTTACATTACAAATTTGGCTTAGCTTTGAA
The DNA here is from genome assembly GCA_011801015.1 of Ardeotis arabs. Lineage (NCBI taxonomy): Eukaryota > Metazoa > Chordata > Aves > Otidiformes > Otididae > Ardeotis > Ardeotis arabs. The sequence goes on along the minus strand of JAAGAY010141637.1, from coordinate 39,651 downwards.
AACTAAGTTGATATGCGATATGTATGTAGTCCAAGCTTTGTATTGGTCCTCAAGGAAAGGAAAACATAATCTCAGCCCTTTATTCAGCTAAATTGCCAAAAAGCAATTGGCAGGATTGGCAATTATGTTCTCAAACCTGTTCTGCAATAAAGAAATGTCATAGAAACTCACAAAAATTAAATTAGATTAGGTTATAAACTCAAACAGGATTTATTTGTAACAAACTGATAATGAATTAAAACTTAGGTCTACCTTTAACCAAAATCACTTTAAGACTCCAATGTCATTAACAATCCATGCATTCAAAAATGTCGCTCAAGAGTTAATACTGCACTGAGGAATTCTGATGATCCAAAATGTGCAATCACTCACCTAACAAAAGGAAGACTCAACCTCAAGGACTTTCCTTTGGCAGAGTCCCAATGTAAGAGGAGAGTCTCCAGCTGCAAACCCACTGCTCCAAAAGGGACCAGCCCAAGCTCACCCTCCTGTGGGCTCCATTTATACCCAGTTGAATCTGATCTGTGATTATATATGGTCACATCAGTTCTCATTGGCTGAAGATTCCATTTTACAACAGCTATGTGGTTCTGGAAGCTTCCTAGCTCAGTGTGAGTGTACCTGCCACAGGGTAGGCCATCAGGAAGTTACTCAGGCTTTCTGTAAGTGTAAATTCTCAGCACTTAAAACTCTTTTAGGATTCACAGGAATTTTTGTATAATTACATCTTCAAAACTGTTTCCAGACAACTGTAAGGGAGTGCAAGAAGAAATATTTGTTATATTTATGAATTCAGAATGAAAATAAATGTTTAGATGTTTTTCAGTATGTCAAAGAAGTAGATACGATGAGTTAAGTTGACTACTAGGAAAAATATGCTAAATTGCTTGAAATAATTAATATCTAACAAGAAAATACCAATTTGCATGATGCGCTTCATAGATTAAACAATAAAAGGTATTCTTTCTAAATGATCTTAAAACCTACTTTAAATGGAAGTGTGAGAAGTTTGGGAATATTCTTCAGTTACCCCAAGAGCCTGTCGATTGTTTTTTCCTCTCTCCTCAAACAAGTTTCCCTTCTTATTGCATACTCAGTTGTTATTTTCAAATTCAGTGTGTTCAGATGCGGGATGAGGAAAGAGAAAGGAGAGGAGAAAGGAAGGAGAACTATGGCATACTCTCTTTCTTCTGTTCTCACACGAGCTGTCAACTATGCTCTGAGCTGTAAAGTTTACACCTGCTGTAACTCTGTGCAGAGCTATAGAAGAGCTAAGATGGCTGTGCAGGCAACTTCTACCTCCATCTCTGCAGCATCCGATGGTATTATCCGGGCTAAAAGTGCACATGCATAGCACAGAGTTGTGCAAATCCTCAGACAGGAGGACAAGATGTTTTAAACTCAGTAATATATAGTAAGCTGCATAAACTAACGTACATTGCTAAGTGCGTTGATGCATACATAGATAGCTTCTATACACAGTTTGTGTTTATTGTTTACTTGACCCACACAAATTATGAGGAAGAAAAATAAAAATAGTATCTTCAGACTGTCAATTTTTTCGCACTGGAAATGTGAAATGTCCACTTCATTCTTTCTGCCATATGAATTAATTTCCAGTCGTAACTATTAGGAAGGAATAATGTGTAATTTATTAATAAGATATTTCTCTAGCAATACAGAAATCAGATTTTTTCTTATCATTGGGGCTGTATTTTGTGAAGCTTGGACAGTGTAGTTTGAATGTAGGCATTTCTAAATGTATGTATTTATCTATGTATATGTATATGTATAAAGATATTTAAATAATACTACTGAACTACTTTCAATTCATACTATTTTCAAATGTCCATTGAGAATAAATTACATTACCTTCTGTGCATTGTCTAGGTATCTTACATCAATTCATTTGTAATTTGGGTTAGATTACGATGTTTTTATGGTCTTGCATGGTGTACAAGTATTTTAGTTACTTCTCTGTGTCAGAAGTGGTTTTATGCCAAATTAGATATGGTTATTTCTCTGTCTGACACTAGTTCTTTTCAGATCGCTGTTTCCGTCAATAACAACACATTAGTTTTATTGGTTTTCCATCTTACCTTCCCTGGGGTCTCTCCATCCTTTAGTCTGCACTTGCCTGTTTTCCCTCTTCTTTTGTATGAAACCCTGCCCTAGAAATTATTTAGCACTCTTACGGTTGTACAAGCATCTATTTGAAAATGGTGTCCACCACTGAGTAAAATTCAATTTTTATTTCTAGTGTGTGTCTTTCATAAACAGAAGATCTCAAAATGCACCTCACAAAACCCATCCATAAAATAACCATTTATCTTCATGATCTTCTCACACTCTTTTTCCCTTCTTTTTGCAGACGGGGAAGATAAAAATTAATTCTCATTTACTGCAGGGTAAGTGCATGCAGATAGCCAGCATTGAGAAACCGATACATAGTTGTACAATCATATTCCAGTAGACTCCCTTTGAGGTCCCTTTAAGCCTGAAATATGGATATTTTATGACTTATACATGACGCAAACTTCAATCCTTTGGACTAGTTCTTGCCTTCCATCCTACAGTCATAATCTGTTTTTTTTTCTTCTACTCTTCATACAAATTTGAAATTCTTCCTATCTTTTTTTTTCTTTCTGAAAATAGTTTAGTTTTTTCTTTTACATTCTATATCTGTATATTGTCGTTTTCCATGGATTCTGGTCTCTTGTCTGCCTTTTCCTCTTTTCTACTTGAGTCTGCATTTCCTCCATTCTTTTCCTCTTGCATTTAATTTATAAATATTTTTCTCATCCCATAGTGAGATTTCTGAATTCCTTAGCTCTCTTTCTCCTCCAGGAGTCAAAATGCCCCCCTGCTGTTTCCTCACAGTAATTTTTTAACTTTCAGGCGTCTTATTTACAGCTCATTCTTCTGATCCTCTGGTTCAGCAAACATCTGCATATCTTCAGTAGTCTGTCCTCTGTCTTGCTTTATTGCCTTTAGGATTTCTGTTTTCTCTAAGTGCATTTCTAATAATTTTTCATATCCCCATTGGGTAATATTTCATAAATAAAGAACTTTTGTCATAGTTCTGCTTAAGTTAATGGCCATGTTGCAGCCTTGGCATCTTGTCATCTTCAGTGTGTCCTTTTCCCCTGGAATATTCTCTCTCTTCTTGGCTTCTCTTTTGGATATCTTTAATAGTTGGTTATTTCACAGGTTATAAACTTTTGAAAATAACTGTAAACAACTTTAAGAAAATATTCCTTTTGATCTGTTTATATACAAATATTCACCAGCTATCTCTCCTTAGGATAATTTTCAACCAAAAATGTACTGCAAAAAAACCCTTGAGTATTATCCAGTGATAATTGAATGAAATTGGATAAGCGATGAATGTGTTAAAGTACATTTGTGCTTTAAGTATCTGTTTCTTAGCAGGACTTCTAAGCTCAGACAGGACATTTCACTGAGACCATTACCTGCCCTTTCTGTCAGAGCCAGCCCCTGCCTGGCAAACCTCCTTCAATAAATGTACAATTTTTCAACCCATACAAAAACAATTAACCCAAGCATCTATTTTAAAATGAGACCAGAACATTTCCTTTAATAAACAAGGTCACACATTTCATTGCAAGTCAACTTCCAACTTACAAGTTATTTATTTGAATGATTTTGGTTAGACACACCACTCTTTAAAACAATCATCTGTATAACTTAATTCTGTAGGAGTATTTAACGGTAAATCATTTACATTTTTTAACCTTTTCTCCTGCTCCTGTGAAAGGCTGCATGTCCTTGGTAGCCATTCTTTTCTAGTAGCATTTGAAAGCACTCAGGCCCATTCAGGTCAGCACCTTAGTTTATGATGTGGAAAAAGAATGAATAGTTGCTGACCACAGGAAGAGTGAGAAAGAGAGAAAAAAAATAATCTAGACTTTGGCCTTCTCAGTTGGCAGCTGAAAATCAAAAGTGCACTTGGATAGCTCAGCGTGATGGGTATAGCAAGTGACAGACCATTCAGAGCTGAAGGAAAGAAGATAATGAAATCCTAAATTAGAAAATCTTCCAAAGTAGGCTGACAGAACAGCTCAAAACAAATTTTAGAAGTCAAATAGAGCTTGGCAAAGAGGAAGAGGAAATAAAGATTGGGAATGCAAAAAGCAAGTACATCTTTAGAGCCTTGCAATTTAAATGTTGATACTTGACCAGATGAATGTGTTATCAGAGATGCATGAATTTGTGCTGGTTAGCTACTTAAAGACCCAAAGAGACTGTAGTGTTAGTTGGTATCTTCTGTTTTGCATATACCCAGCAGGATGAAAACAGATTTTTGTAGCCACACTATGCCAGTAACAGATGTTTGCAAATTATTTATATTCCTGTGGTTATTTGTGGAAGAACAGTACTGGTATCCGTTGTGAGAAATGACCAAATAGGATTATATGAACCTTGTTCACAGTTAAAACCCTTTCTTGAAACAGTAAAAAATAAATGATGTAAGAGGAAAGTAGCATAGGAGCTACTGAGCTGGAGGGGTGCCAGAAGATGTTGATGTAGTATTTCCTAGTCATTTTCTTTCTAAGATGAGAGGATGCTTCGTTGTTTGGGCTGATACTTTGCTTTATTTGAAATACAAATCTCAGGAATGAACATTTTACGGTGTGTTTGACTGAAGTTTCTGCACAATCGGCTTGGAAATACTGGATATGTATTTTGTATATTGCTTCAGTGTAATTTTGTTGAATCCAAGTAGGAGTGCTCAGTTCCGTGAACAACATACTAAATATCAAATACTGTCAGTTTTGTTGCTAATTTACCAAGGCTCCAAATAAGAACATGTCTACATTTGGCTCTGCGTTTTGCATTCTGTAGTTCAGAGGACTTAGGTTTTCACCTTCTGCTTCTCTCCATGAAGGTGCTCCAAAATTAGCATGTCTGAATGAGACACATATAACGTAGGAGTGAGTTAGTGATGAATCAGAGCCAGGAGATACAGTGTAGTGGTCCCTGTGACTCTGGTATTTCTGATACTGTAAAAGTGAAATACAGTTTCTAAGAGGATTGTATTGTTATTTGTCAGAAAAAGAGCCAATAACTTTTTTTCAGATGTAAATAGTGTAATATTCTGGCATCAGCAGTCTTGATACCAATGATATTTGACAGAATTTCTTTGTGACTAAGTTTTTTCACATTTAATAATTATGCAGAGAAACACTGTCTGTGGTGCTGCCTGTGACAGTCTCTCACATCACAATGTGATGACTGAGTTGTGAAATAACATCTTCAACACATTAGAAGGTTATAATAGCTATAATTGGTAGTTATAAAGTACTACTAGATTTCTGTACCAGTTATTGAATATTTATTTTATTATCTCATAGCTACAATTAATCTCAGTGTTTAAATAATGAGTTTCATTAAAATTTAGATGTATAGATTACATACACGTTTTTGAATTATACATTCACAGACACAAAGATAAAACAAGCAGCATAAAACTGCAGTCCTGCAAGGTCCTCATCTGCAGATCTTGTTTTGTCACTATATCACACCAAATCTCTCAGATTTTTGTGTATCTTACAAGACTTCTAGCATATCTTTACTGATTTTTCAACTTCCTAGTCAAATGACATGTTTCTTTGTCTTCTTACACAGTATTTGTGGCTTCATCTAAATTTGCATTTTGACAGTATTTTGCTCAGCAGTAACTGCAGGTCAAGTGAATAGTTTATCTTAACATGTCCTCAATTTGGATATAACACTAAATCTGATTTTGTAAAGAAACCTAAAGATGTAGATACAATGAGATTATTAATTAGCTCAAACTCCCTTTATCTTGTTGAAGTCACTGTACTGATTTTAGTTGGACTAGGATTTCACCTGAAGCATTTAAATATTTTTTTAAAGGTGCTAACATTTCATGCTAACATACTTGATATACTGAGAACTTTAAGATAGTCACATTTGTAGTTAAAAATATTAGAAAAATAATATCCTAAAATGATGGTTTAAATAACACATTTCAGTTAAATTGTTGGATGCTTTGTGATACTAAAATAATAGGGAAATCAAATTATTTCCTGTTGACAACTTATAAATGAGAAGGAATTGTGTCCTGGAAATTCCATTAGTTCCAACTTGAATGTAATAGTACAGAGAGTGAGTAAGTGAGAATTCATTGAAGGATGCCTGTTCTATGTTTAGAAGAGATCAGCTGAGAGATACAGAGTGTCACTGTTAAATTATTTCTTTATTAACTTTAAATTTCATTTCCTGCAGTTCTCACCAGCAAGAGAAGTTTACATTACCTAATCAGGAAAATCTTTCTGCTTTGAAAATCTTAATGCAATGTGAAAACTATGTTTTGACATATAGGCTAGATAGTTGCAACATTTATGGTTAGGTTGACAAATGTAGATGGTGGTTGACTTGATTTTAATCTTTTTTTTTTTTCTGAAATGATGAATAGTTTTTGTTCACACATAGAACAAATGGTATAATGCTTGACGATTAAATACTGTTAGCCCACATACTTGAGCAAATGTGTTTGCCAGTGGACAAAGATATGATAAACATCACTGTGTTTTTATAATTCTCAATTTTGATTAATTGAAGCTCTTGTTTTTGCTGACATCTCTTGTGCTTTTTTTTTTCTTTAGATAATAACATTTTTAAAAATCTTTAATTTTTCAATTTAAAGATGAGATATTTGATAAAGTTGTACATAAAAATGTCTATTTGTGGTTATTTATCATTTAATCAACCATAATGCATTTGTCCCTTTTACCTACTCTCCGTATGTACCTCAGGGTTGGTGCTAATTGCCATGTGTGAAGAATCTGCCAAGTCAGACTGCAATGCTCAGTCATCTTATGGGTCCTATTTTAAGAAGGGGGAAAAAAAGGAAACTATTATTTTAAAAATAACTATAGTTAGGATCTTGAATTCTGTTATATGATAATTGTTGCATAAACCTACGTGTAGAATATAAGTAGAAACAGGTCTGCACGTAGTTAGTCTATTCTCTGAGAGCAATAGCAGCTCTGTCTAGCCTTTTTCTATCTGGTAGGAAGACTACAGTAGTGCAGACTATACTTTCACTAAGAGTTTTCATTCTATATAGAATAGTTATTTGAAATTAATATGGAACATTTTGCTATCAAAAGTCTCATTTAAAGCATATTTTTCTGCTAAAGTTGCTATTACTGAGACTTCTTGTATATAGAATATAGAAATATAGAATATAGAAAGAATATAGAAGAAGCAAATGTTGCAAGTGACTGTGTGTTTGCTTTCCCTTTATCTCATAGACCATCCTTATCTCTTAAAAAAATTAAAGCAGCACTTGCGTCAGGAGCATTGCAACAGTGAATAGGTAGTGAGGTGCAAACCCATGTAGATCCACAGAGAAATTCTTCATATGTCCAAAAGACACAATGTACTGGACTTCCCTGGATAATCAGGGAAGAGTGCCCCAGGAATAATTCTCAAGTTTGAGGTGGTAGTTGCTTATTACTGCACAAGACAGAACTGAATTGGTGATGTAGTGAATGGGTTGCTTTCTTTCTCCCACTGTCAGGAATTTACTCGGAAGAGAGGCTGATCAAAGAGTAGTGCCACCATTCAGAACCTCAATAGGCTGGAGAAATGACTTGACAGGACCTCATGAAGTTAAAAAGGGAAAATGCAAAATTCTGCATCTGGGAAGGAATAACCCAGGCACCACTACATGCTAGAGGCTGACTAGTTAGTAAGCAGCTTTGCTGAGAACGATCTGGGAGTCCTCAGCAGTGGTGAGGCCACACCTTGAGTACTGTGTCCAGTTCTGGGCTCCCTAGTACAAGGAAGATATTAATTTATTGATGTGAGTCCAGAGCAGAGCCATAAAGATTATTAAGGGTCTTGACCATATTTCAGATAAGGAGAGGCTGAGAGAGCTGGGGTAGTTTAGCCTGGAAATGAGAAGGCTCAAGGGGATCTTATCCGCATTTATAAATACTAGGTGGGAGAGACTGAGGAGGATGGAGCCAGACTCTTCTCAGTAGGGCCCAGTGACAGGAGAAGAAGCAATGGGCATAAATTAAAACATATTAAATTATATCTCAACACAAGGTAAAACTTCATTGTGAGTATGGTCAAACACTGGCCGAAGCTGCCCAGAGAGGTTGTGGAGTCTTCGTCCATGGATATTGGAGATATTCAAAACCCAACTGGACACAATCCTGGACAAGCTGTGCTAGCTGACCCTCCTTGAGCAAGGGCTTGGACTAGGTCATCTGGGAGATCACTTTCAATCTCAGCTGTTCTGTGATCTTGTGAATTTGAATGTAGCAGCAGCCAAAGGCGTGGACAACCCACTTGCAATTAAGTACCATGCTCAAGCATGAAGAAGGATTAATGCTTATTCACGTCAACTGATAACAGCTCAGGGACCACAGGCTTACATATCATAGCTTTATTGTTCCCTGACTAATGTTACCTAAAGAAACAAAGAAACAAAAGCTTTATATATAACAATAACAGATCATAAAACAGCTTTCAGTATTCCTGTACCATAAAATAAATGTGATGACTGGTTGCATTTTGTTAGGCATACGAAATACAGTGTCAATATATTCTGTTTACTGTATATTGTAATTTTCCTGTGTTCTTTAGAGCATGGTACGATAAATACTGTTCACATATTGCTAAAGTGTTTTTCGGAGACACTTTATGAGTAACAATTTTTTTCATTGAGACTTTTTTATGATCTTCTTTGGATTCATTTTATATTAGTAGTAGTTGATTATAAAAGGAGTTTGATACTTATAACAAAACTCTATTGCTTCATTTGAGGTACGATGAAATTATTTTTCTTCATTTTATAATATTTATCTTAAGGTATTTTCTTCTGTTCTTTCCCTATGGAGTGGTCCTATTCTATAGAAGCTGAGAAAGGGGCAGAGCAGTGTCAAGCTTGCCAGACTCTTTCTCTGAGGCTGGTGACTTTCTGGAGTGTCTTGGATTGCTTGAAACAACCATACTGAAGTGTGGTAAAATACACCGTACATAAATATGCATAAATATGTAGTAAATATATCTTAAAATTTAAGGAGTATAAGAAAAATAGTTGTTTTGCATATAATCCAGCTTCTTTAGTTTATGTAGTTTTTATTTCTGTGATCTCTGAGAGATTGTTTGCACATTTAGTTCAGCATCAGAATATTGGAAATTATCATAACCATCACACAAATAGGAGGCCAAAAGATACAAGTAACGGCATTGTCATCATAACAGACGCAGAGAGAAAATAAATCAGAGACAATAAAGGCATATTATGCTTCATATAAACTTCTGTGTGTGCTGGTAATCAGCTATTATCAGATTCAACTCGAAGTTAAAGGGTTTTTTTATTTATTTATTCCTAAAGCAGTGTAGCTTCTTGATGTAGAAGGTAACATGTTTTCATTAACTTGTTAATTTATCTAACCTTGCAAAACTGGAGACATCCTTTTTATCTACTCAAAGTACATGCACAGCCCTTTATGGTAACTTAACACAGAGCTCTGAAAGGCTAAAGATTCACTTACTCTTTCTAACAGTGGCAGAGACAGCGTCTAAGGTGCAAAATGTTTTATGAGAAATTGTCTAATGGAAGATATGTCTCTTCCCTAAACGTATAGCTATAGATCTTTTATAGAGAGAATATTTTCTAAAAAAAAACTTTTTCGGCATTTACATTCTTTGCTGGATTTGGGAATTTTATTGCATGTCTACTTATCTTAGAAATATTTCACTTTTAGAATTGTCTATTCAAATTGTTCCCTAATACCATTTCTTTAATATATTTTCATAATGTATTTTGCTGAAACACCATGAACTTCTGTGGAAATATGTAAATTAATGATAATAGTAGAATTTAAATTCTATACATTACAAAAGTCAAATTTTTGGCATCCTTTTTAAAGAACTAGTTTACATACCTTTATTTAGCTTTGCAGAAAATGTAGAAAGCGCTGCTGTATGTATTTTTATATGTTATTTAATCTGACCATTTTTTGTAGCCTTTCAATTAATGAGACAAATACAAGCCTTTTTTTTAATTTAAATCCAGCTCATTTTTTTTTTTATTTTAAAACAAAGCAGACCTTTTCCCTTTTTAAAGGAGAGCTTGTCGCTAACACTATCAGAAACTTTGTGTGTCCACAAAAAGAAGTGGGGAAATCGCATCCTTCAAAATAAAAAGCACACAATCAATCTCTCAGTCACTTAGCAAGGAATCAGGAAGCATTTTTCAAATGCACTTCAGAGTATGGATTTGTCTCTACTTTGTAAATTAGTAATGGGATTTGAAGTATCAGAAGTCTGTTTGTTTTCATCATGTGGCAGGTTCTGAAGGATTTCTCTCCTAGTGCTTTATGTTGAGACCTGGCCTGACAAAAACCTCTTTTGATCTCAGATGTTAGTGTCTCATAGAGCTTCCCAAGAAACACAGAGGAAGAGCCAAAATCTGATTTTAGCTAATTTAAAAAATCCATTAAGAGGTAAGATGAGCATAGAACTTTATTTTCATTTCTACCTTCCCTGCTTCTATGCTATCACTTCTGAGTATCTCCAAAAGCAGTCATAGATTATATTAAGGAAGATGCAAGACTTTTTTTCATTTAGCTGACAGAAAATATTGCTTAAATTACATAAGAATAAATAGGCAAAAATAGGAAGATTCCTCACAGAAAAAGAAAAGGATCAAATACTAACTTCTTGTTTCACACCATAAGGGTTGTTGACAAATATAATGAACTTTTTGCTTTGGCAAATGAAAAAATGGACTAAAATCCTTTTTTAAAAAAGAAAAGAAAAAACCCCTTCCTTTACTTGCAAGAACATGTTTGTAAAGTTAATGATAAATGCATTAGCGAAATTCTGTCAGAAGCCCTGATTAACTGTTAATTTAACTATCCACATCCCTTTCATGTCACCCATAAAAGAGAGTACTTCTATAATGGTGTCTTTCTCGTCGTTCTTTTGAAATATCATAGTGAACTCATTAAATATTGAAACAAAACTCGAACCATCTTTCTAAGGCAGCATAGAGTTAGAAGTTCCCTCCAGCGATATTCATATTTTTAAAAAAGTTACAGCCTGATCCAGGGCAGCTTTAAATCTGATATCATGCGGCAGTCATTTAAGAAGACTCTCACTTTACTTGTATCTTACTCTCCTATGGTAATACTCTGTGTATACTCTTGTATATCAATTAAGCAATATGGTTCATCATGCAGAGAAGATTCAGGTTTATGCTGATATTTCTTTCCCTAAATTCCTCAAATGAATAGTAGTGGTATTTTGAGAGCGGGTGGGAACACCACATTTTAAAATCTGTATTTATGTATTCGAGAGAAAATACAGTTTTCCAGTGCCATAGATTAAGTGTTTCCTGCCTGATGAATACAGGGTACACATTAATTCAGTTTCAGTCTATTATCAATTACTGGTCATTAGTATCATATTTTTGAAAGTACCAATTTATATGAAGTGCCCCTTAGGAACAGGGAGTTTCTCAAAAGAAAGGAAGAAATTGCTTTTAAATTACACTGTTTCAGCAGATTTTTAAAAAAAAAAAAGCTTAATTTTGATCAAAACAGCTTGTGTCATATTTCCATTGCCAGAAACTGAATGAAAATGTAAATGTCACTGAGAGGATGACTGGTCTCAATGACTTAATTTTCAGGCCTCTAGAGATGATGCTTAGGGCGATTATGCCAAAAGCCGAACAACAACAAACAAAATCCAAAACCTGTTCATGGTACAACTCATATGAGGAGAAAGCTGTGCCACAACTGGGAAGAGCCGTAGAAAACTTGTGAAGTGTAAAGTGTTGTATGTTGTCGAAACAAACCTTTTAAAAAATCAAGTTAAAAATTAAAAAAAAAAAAGTAAAAAAAAATAAAAATTCAGAATACCATTTTACAATTTGAGGGTTTATTAATCCCAGAAAACCCAACAGGTTCCCTTTCCCAGCCCAAACTCCTTCATTTGAGTGAACTTAGTAGTGGTAACATTATTTTTATATCTTCTGAAGTTTAGGGTACTGGAATGGGTTTCAGAATTTTGGGGTGATTAGCTACTTGTTCAGTGTAACTGCTTTATTCAAGATTAGCTATTTGATTCCTGAGTTTCCAATTTATCAGACTGGATTACTGAAATGATCCTGTGCAGAATGAGATCCGATTAGTGACATTGGCTCTCAGCTGATGAGGTCAGGCTCTGCCTGTTTCCCACACCAGTTACATTTCTGACTTTAAGAATGCCTACTGCTGTCGTGATGTATATTGAATTTCTATTTCCTTATCAGCATTTAAAATATCATGGTTTTTTTCTTGCAAATAAAGTGTGTGCCACACTGTGACAGTTTTGTGTATTCATAACATATTTTTTCAAGAATAAGATGTAATTTAAAATGTAAATGATTCCTTTGAGTCATACCTAGAACTGTGTGTTGACTATACAATAATAATTTTAGAAATACATATTATGGTTGTTTCTCTAACACACAAGCATTTGTTGGCTTTTGTATTGAAAAATGCTCTCTGCCAGTGGATTTGAAGGGAAGTAGGAAGGATTTGCATATTGGACTGTTGAAACTATAGTGTCAACACAGTTGGTAAACTGCATAGTGTGACAGCATCTGTTGCAGAAAAGCTTTAATAAATAGTCTGGTTAAACTATAATTAACATCTAGAGTTGAATGAAGTACGTTTAACTTTGACTATAAATATTTCAAAGGAAAGTAAGTCCAGGATGTAAGCTAGTGCTGTGCAATAAGGAACTTCCCCTACGCTGATATATTTATGACCAACAGTCCCCTCACCTCCTCCTATGTGCCTTGCTAGACTAAAAATCTGAAATTACTTTAAACTCCCTCTCTTTGCTTATTTTTGTATAAACCATGTAGATGTATTCACCAGCACTACTCCTGGTACAAGCATTGTTTTTGAACATCAATGGCCATATTAGCTGACATATCTCATGTGCAATGGCACTAACACTGAAGTACACCTGCATCTTTCTGCTTCTGATTTTTTCTAACTGTTGGAAGGTGCAGCTTCTAAGAGAATTTTCACAGTCAGATATTACATCGTTTCTATTACTTGTGTTCTTGAGGTTATCTGTTTCTTTTCACAGGTCCTTCCGACCATACTCTTCGCTGACAGGACTTTTTGATTTTGTGTCATTGGTATAATGCAGTAAAAATACTGAAATGGTGCTTAAAACTGATCTTTTACAAGCTTCAATAGTAATGTCTTCTCAGCCCCATATTTACTTTACCAGTGCAGCTTCCTGATCAGTCATTATCCAGTCTACGTTTATCGTATCCATCTTCACACCATTCACTTTAACTAATGGTTACTCTATGTACATAACTTTAAATGTTTTGCTGACATCCAGATGAGCCGCATTCCTCCTCCACGTTCCCTGACCATCAAAGAAATAAATATTAAGAGTTAACATATTACTCTGACAATCATATTTTTACTCACATCTTATTTTCCTGTCATCTTTATGTTTTTCCTCTTTCACTATTTATTTTAAAAGCATTCATTATAGGTGCATTGATGGCTTGGATTACTTCTTCCTCCTGTTTCTTCTTAAATGTGAGTCCTGTATTGATGTAGTACTATGCTACTACTGTTACAAATCCTTCCTGGAAATTCACAAGCCTATTTTTTCAGAATTTAGTGCTAGAGATTACCCATTCCCTCATTTTGTATGCAGTAAGGTTTTACTGCTATTCAGTGTTGTAATTTCTGTTTCTGCATCCTCATTTACAGTGGTTGAGAGTCTGTATCCATGGGTTTCTGAAAAGAAAAACAAAATACAAAAAAAGAAGATGCTGCTGGAAATGGGGTTGCTAGAAGAAAGGCTAAGTTCAGTTGTAATGTATTTACCAGCTTTTATTTTTACTTTGACTTAATAGCTTTTGACACAATGGTCATACCAAATATTTTCTTCCCTGTGCCAAGCAATGCATTGTTTGTTCTCGGTTTTGAGAGGGCTACATCTGTACTTGCAAAATAAGGGTAACACTATGCAAACACATTAGAAAGAAGGCAAGCTATGGTCAGAATATCAAATACATCTGTTGTAGAAAATATCACACAAAAAGAGTACAACTAGAAAGAGTTCTTTAGCAAAATTGTGTCTCAGTTTGTATATTCCACTTGAATCAAATGTATTTTTTACAATTTAAAAATGAGAAAACCTACTTGAAATTTCCTGAGGGCAGCATAACTCACTGCCCACTTAAAATAATTGTTACTGGGATGGTTCATAAAACACTTAACTACATCTGAAGCTACCGTTTAAATAGCTTTATGTGTCTACCACTTTATACTGGTAAATGTCTTTCTGTTATTTCTACATCACAGTCAATCTAATGTTTTATTGCTATTAGGTCAATAATTATTGATTACTTAGTTATTTAGCCTAATTGTTTAGTGTTACTATGAGTGAAGGCACAAATTGATAATGGAGAGCTATTCATTTTTATTTCAATAATTTTTCTAGGCCGGTAGAAGCAAGTACACATTATTACTGAAGATTAAGGGTTTTGATAATTTCAGTGTGATACTTTATTATAGCTATTTCTCAGTTAATAGCTTAGATTTCTTGGTTAAAAAAAAATACTTAAAGCTTCTGTAAAAATGATAGGTGCATGTAGAAATAATGTATATGCTTTGTTCAGTGACAGGAAGGACAATATGCACAATCAAGTTCAGCTTCCTGCAGCCATACCTCTATGCTAATCTCACCAAGGGGAGTAGATGTCCAGTTCAAAAGTCCATATCCTGCAAATCATCTACTCTTTTAGCACTGCAAAATATGAGTCATAAAGTACTTTCCAGTTGCTTTCCACCTGTAATAAGCTTAAGAACTAAGTAGAATATCAATATTGATATTAAAGTGTGTCACAGGAAAAAATGCAGGAAAGAGCGAGTGCATTTTATTCACACACTAGCAGTACATTTGCTAAATCAAAATGTGAAATGGAAAATTTTGCCAATTTATTTTAAAATCTCTTTAATATTGGTAGCTACTGGAGGGTCCTTTCAAACTGAAATAGTCTAGTCTAGTCTAATCTATGCTATGCTATTCTATTCTGTTCTAATATTGCAAGACGTAAAAGAATAATCTTTCCTTTCTTCCAAACCGTTTGTCTGGAGCTCAAGTTCAGGAGTTAGGAGACACCTTCCTCTTTGCTTTCCAGCTATGCCATGTTTAGCAGATGATGCAGTACCTACTAACTGTGACGAAACAATCTGTCATATAAGCCTAGAATCACATCCAGTTTTGTTTTGTTTTTTTTTTTTTGTGATCATTTCACAAAGAAATCCATGTTCTGCTGGAAAATAACTGAATCTTTTAATTAGTTGCAGATTTTTGGGGGAAGGGAATGATGTATGTTTCATGAAAGTGTGATTTTCACCATTTCCTTTTTCTTTTTTTTTTTTGTCCTCCATATAAAAATGTGAGATTAAGTGCCTTTAACAGATCCCAGTAATTCTTTTTGAGGCCTTTCTTACCATATCATCTGACAATATTTTCACCAAGCAGATTGCAAAAATAAAATGTCATTATAAAAATTAAAATTTCTTTTTTTTTTTTCCACCAAAGATACAATGCTACCACATTATAGCTTTACATTCTTCTGTTCCAGTCATAAGTTTCATTATGTTTTATACTCTCCATATTCAATTCCATATCCTCTGCTGAGAGCTCTACATCTTCCAGGATTTCTCCACTGTACACACATTAGGACACACACTTTAACATTCTCTTCCCTTGTAGACGAAGCAAAATTCCTGTGGATATGGCACAAGTGATGCGTTGACTATACTGTTCTGTTGGGTACCTCTGAGATGTTTCTTTTTAACATTACTGCATTTATCTCATTTCCTACTCTGTGTTTTTGCATGAAGTGTAGAGGTCATACAAGTGTCTCACACCTTTTCCCTTTTAGCTGAAAAATTGTGCTGACTTTGACCCTACTTTCCTCTCTAATTCTTTGGAAGCTCTTGAAAGCTTTACTCACATGCACTTTTTGTGCTTATTCTGGCCAGATATCACCAAACTGTGATGACATTAGTTTCTGATTTTATTTATTTTTCCTCTGTGGACAAAAAGAGTCCGTTCTGACGATCACACAAGCCTCCACTCTTTGGACATCTTTTGTCACCTGACATGCTTGCTTCTGATCTGTGCAAAGGAGGTTCAAGCTGAATTATTTATTCCAGCATGAAAAAAAATCAATAACTTCTGTCTTGCTGTCACTGAGATCTTCTCTGACTTTGTATATTTTAGTTCCCAGGAGACAGAATATCTGTCTGATTTCTGCAACTTTATTTATAATGAGCCTATTTTCCTTGGTGCTGTTTTCTAAATTCTTTTAGAGGTGCTAGTATGATCTTCCAGTCTTCTGTCTCCCATTCTTTCAACTAAATATATATAACATCCTGACATCTCTCTCTCAAATATTGAAAGAAATACTGTCTTTGGCAGTCTCTCAGGAATTATGGTATCATCCGTTCCTTTTGAATTAGCTGCCCATTTCTGTCCAGTTTCCATCGTTTGCCACTGCTTGTTTTTCCTTTGTATCTTTGTAGACAGCAAACTTATACTATTGCTTTTTCACTAACTCATCTTTCTCTGTCTTGGTTTTGTACTTGCCTTCTCCAGTTATTACTCGTGCATCACTCAGTTCTTTGATTTAGCTACTCCGGAATGAGCAGTTTTATGTCCAGTCTCTTTCTTCCATCTTTCCATCACACCCTTTGATTCCTTCATGACGGTAATTGCTGTTCTCACTGGAGTCTCCAGTCTTCAGGTTTTCTCATCCAGTAGTTCTGTCTTCTGCACACTTGTGTACATATAGGTTACAGATATGTAAGTTCTATCAGAAAAAAAAATTCAGAAGAAAACCATTTGGTTTTGGGTTTTCAGTGGTTGAAATGCTTATAATTTCTATTACACTCTTACGTTGCCCATTGTGAATGTATGCAGTTGTTTCAAGAGGTAATGCCTTGTTTTATTTTCTGTACAGTGTTGTACACAGATTCTTTATGAAGAAAGAAAATTCCACTTACAGTAACTGGAAATTCAGTGACTTAGAAGCAACAGCAATTTAACTATATCAAAGAAGAAAAAATACCTTTTATTCTTTGATGCATATGTAACAGTAATGATAGCCACACCATAATAAATAACATACTTTATTCACTGCAAGTAGGAGGAAAATTGGGCCAAGTATCCTTCTGGTGCTGGCTTCCTATAGAAATTAAAGTTTTCAGGTTCTACTATAGATGAATCAGCCGAACCACACAGAGTGCTTACTAATACGTTAAATCAGTGAAATGCACCTTCAAAGAAGATAACAGGGTTCCATTTGGAATAAAAGCAATTGAATATTCTTCCAGTAGTCTATTTGTCACCTTTAAAAAAATAAATAGAAAAGCATAATCTTCTTTAGATCCCATTGGGCCAAGTCTTGGTAATTTGAAAATGTTGTTGTCAAGTCCCATTTATTTTAGTTTTTTCGATCTTTGTTTCTTTTTTCTAGTTTTGATACATTTCTGATTTTATTCTGAAAGAGTGGTGATTGAAGTGGCTTCATTGTTATGTTCTCTTGGAAAATTTATCTTCCTGATACTTCTGTGCAGGTACAGGATTTAGAACGTGCATACCTGCATCTCACCCTTATGTTATTGTAGAATGCCAATTTAAGGTGCCATATGTTGCCTGAGAGCTGCAAGGAAGTGGACACTTCAGAGGACTGGGACCAGTTCCCCCAGTACCTTGACAGCAATGTTAACTTTGCTGTGAAATGAGGAACATTTGCTGTAGTAAGTAATTTCATAGCATCTAAGTATAGAATAAAAATATTTGAAAATACATCTGATTACATATGTCACCATATGTAACAATGACTGGATAGACAACAGATCCTTTTAAAGTTAGCCACACAACTGCTGTGGTTTCAACATGAAAAAAAAAAAAATCCTGACTCTTAAGTCAGGGTAGCACTCTCTGTGCAATTTTTTTTTTTTAAATATATTTCTAAGTCATTATTGAAATTGTTTCACTGTGAATAATTACTTTCTATGGTTTTTTAATACATTAGCTAGGGGAAATATTGATTATGATAGTTGCTAAGATTAATTGTGGGATTGATTGTATTTGTTTAGATAACTTCCGGTTAAAGAAAGGCATTTTTGGCCATCAATAAGAAATGCTTGCCTTGCAGTTGAGACTCTGAAATGTGTTCTGTTTTTGTAAATGAATTGCTCCCTAATGCTCTGCTGAGATTTCACGTGACCTGAAAGAGTTGCTTACTTGCTGTTCTGACTACTGCTTAAGAGATTTGAATACTTAGCCATAGCCTGGAGAGGATGGCACCTGCTCCATCTTTCTTACAGCCACTGTGTTGCTTGCAGGTGTAAAGTTTTGAGCTCTGTGCACTTCTGCTCAGGACACATTTTTGTCTGATTTAGGCTGAAGTGGAGCTGAGATAGTCTGTGTGGGCAAATAGGCTGCTTTAAGGGTCAGTTCTGTGAGCTGATAGTAATCAGCATTTTCAATCCAAAAGGGGAAAGTGTTTCACTGAGCTTAATGGAAGTAAAGTTGTGTGGAGATGAAATCATGGATAAGAATTATCAGTTCTTTAGTTATTTTTGGAGAAGCAATTCCTGACCATGGTGGAAAGTTTTGCTTTTCTAAAGATTTTCACAGGCTTCATAAATAAGTAAAAAAAAAGTCAATCGACCTACTTGTACCAGAAGACAGATGTGTGGCTTTGTGTGTGTGTGTGACAAGGTTACACAACTATGAAGATTTAGTTTATTTTTACTCTCATCAAAATTAGTGGAATACTTTGAAGAGTGGACGATGTTTGGTGTAAGAATTGAAAGATATCATCCAAGAGTGCTATGAATTTAGAACTGCAAAAGACACTGACCAAAGTCATTACTGGATTTTTGGATTGTCCTTCTAAGCAGGTAATGGTAATGTCGAAATCAAGTCTTTAAAATGCTTTTAGCAGTAGAAATGCTATAATATAGAGAAAGGCAATGGAGTATGAAAATTATGACTTCAATATAAAGATGAATATGATACATATGAAAATGATAAGGAAGTGGAAAGCTGTTGCTTTGAAAAGATCAATACAAAAAAAAAATTCAATAGAAGCTGACAAGCAAAGTGAAAGCTCTTTGCTTGAATAAGATGAATATAAAATAGGGAGGAATAGAATCTGACAAGTAAGTGAAAGATCACTACTTGCATGCAATCGATATAAAATAAATGCAATGCAAAATGACAAAAAAAAGAATTCTTGCAAGAATAAGATTAATATGAAAATAGGTACAATAGGAAAATATAGATCATTGCATCAGAAAGATCGGGGCATGTGATAATGTACATAAAGAATAATGTTACTCTAGTGTACTTGCTAATTTTGTTATTATGCTTTTCGGATTTCTATGTTACTAATTTAGATATGCTGTTATTTGGTCACCCTGTGGCAAAAATGTTTAGTTCTTTTTTTCTTTTTCTTTTCTTTGATAGATTTTGCAAATTATTGCAAATAACAGGAAGGTCCTAGGAAAATTAAGGAAGTATTTTGGTATGGACTTCTAAAGAATATTGTCTGTGTCTTTGGAAGGAGTAGATCCAAATTCATATCCTCTACATCCTCTCTTTTCAGTGGCTTGTACTTTCTTTTCTGTGTGATTACTGCAGAAAGTCCCAGCCACTGGGTTGAAGGAGTTCTGGACTAAACTCAGAGTCCAGTCTGTTTCTGTGGGTAGTAGATCCCACTTTTCATTTGTAGCAGTTTTTCTGCAATCATTTCCCCCCCTTATTATTTTTACATGGAGTGGTATATATACAGCTTTCTGATGAATTTATTTTCGTCCTCTTCTTCCTCCTGAGTAATGGCAGATATGACAGAACCACAGAATCAGAGAGGGAGATAAATGTCTTTGCTCCTCCCACTGATCAAGTCCAACAAAGGGAGAATTCCAAGTTGATGGGCACTAATAAACCAACACAACACACGATACCATCAAATGTGGGTGTTTTCAGTGCCTACTCTCCTTCTTTCTATCTAAATGTTTAGTATACAGTTCTAATTTACCAACTGTGGCAGAGCCTTCACGACAATGATGTGCAGATCAAGATATGGGAAAAAAAGCGTAATGCAGTAAGCGCTGCTGAACTCTCAATGAGGGGCTAATTGTCACTGAGCTAAATTCAGCTTTTATCTCTTAAGATTAGAATCGTAATACTGCTGAGATTTGCTGATTGCTCAGATAACTTTGATTTATGATCTTTCATGAACAATCCATTAGCATTTTTCATGTGTTCTGGTAGTTTTCCAAAGACAGAAGCATTACTTGAGTGTTTAATTTCAGTGCTTGAGGTCATCTCAACGTCACAGAACTGAACGATCAGACCATTTTCATTACATATTGGTCTAAAGAAGAGCAAGCCATTATAATTCTGTTCTGTTTGTCTTTCAGCAGACCTAAAAAATAATAATTAAAAATCTAACAATGTAATATGTGCTGATAGAGTGGCTGACAGTGTTGGTATTCAGTTTTACTAATCATATTGGAGAGATAAAACCCTCTCAATCTAGCATGCAAATATGCATTAATATCAGTGAGACTACTCTGGTCAGTAAATTTGTATGCTTATGTTGCTGATGCATCTGCTGATTCAGTTTTTACTTGGAGAGCCCACTGAAAAGTGCATTATTTGCAATATTTTGGGTAATACAATGCTAATTAAATCAGTGAATACAGTCACTGGATGAAGTGGTGAATTCCCTGATTTCAGACACAGGGAATTCTAAAAAATGTAATGGTGAGCCCTGCTTTTTTTTTTTTTTTTTTTTCATTTTTGCAGAGAAAACAAACAACTGTTCCATCTTATTTATTTTATTTTAACCCAACAACATCTTGCTGAGTACAAACTGTGAAAGCTCTAGGCAGATAAAGGAAGATCATGAGCAAAATATAAATTACTGAAAGGGCTAGTGGAAGCCTAGAGTAGGACTGGAGTAATAATATACAACCTGAGGGGACATTAAGTAACTGTTCATGTCAGCTTCTTCCTACTCCAGTGTGAGAACCATAGATTGAACAGGTTACTCATGCTTTTATATATATATGTTATGTGTATATATGTATATATGTAGATTTATATATATATATATGTAACAGTATAGCTACATAATTATTTATATAATTTATATAATTATTGTGAGGATACTAGGTGTTTTGTATTTTTCAAATGTTGTATTTTTTGGCTGCTCTGTGAATCCTAGATTGATACTGGAACACAGAACAATTTTCTCGTGCAGATCAACATTTTTTTTTCGGGGTATAGTTTTTAAAATCCAAGCATTTTTTTTTTTAATTACTAAAATATATTTTACACACATAAGATGTCATGTTTATTTTAGACTACTTTTTCTAGTTGAATCCACACATTCTAGATCTAAGCTATAAACCTGTTCTTTCTAAAATTAATCTTTGTCTTGAGCAGTTAAAGCTTCCCAGGCTTATTGGAGTACAGGACTACTTCTGAGAGCTCAATCCGGCATTAAAAAATTAGTCATTTTTATGCAAAGTATCAGTAATACATGTTTTGTTTATGTATAAAAGTTGCATCTTTACTTTTTGCCTGATTTTTAGCGCAGGAATGTGATGCTGTTGTTAGTGATGTGGGTGCTACTTGTGTTTCAGTCCTTAACATCACTTGACATAGGTGGAAATGACATAAAAATAGGTAGATGATTGATAATTTTGTGTGATGGAAGTGAGCTGGAACAAGAATAAAGTGTAGAAAATGCAGAAGAGGATATTCAGTCTTTCTGAACATAGATTAAATATTAAAAAATATTTTATATTATTTATTTTTATATAAAGTGTTCTTGTCTGTATATAAACTAATAAGTTGTTTGGGAATGGTACTTTGTATTTTGCAAGAGCTAAAGGCATTATATAGTGATCCAACCAATGCATCATTCTGACAGTCTGCTGCAAGCTTGAATATATATCTCTAAGGGGATAACTGCTGATTTCCCTTTTTTCCTAAGCAGTAGATCCATTTGGAATAGTAAAATTTCAGTGTAATTTTGGGGTGGGGTTTTTTTTATTTGTTGTTGGTGTTCTGTTTTGTTTTTTTTTAAAAATCTGAATCTGCCTTTAACTCTTTTTAATCCAGAAGACATTGACTATTTAAAATGTATTTAACTCTGAGACATCAGAGGGAGAGGGACACTGAGCAGTTGTTTTTATTTTGCAGAAAGCAGGAAGACAGTCAGTAATTGAAGAGTATAGCAGAGCTCTGCGATAGCCTCTGTTTTTGTTTAGCTGTTGATACAGTTCTTCCCTCAATCCCCTGCTCATGTTTGTCTTAATACATCAGGTCTTCATGCTCAGTTTAAAATTTTCAAGACGTGAAAGATTCTTGCTTATGTGATTAGCTCGTACTTAGCAAAATGAAGTTATTATACATTAATAAATAACTAATTAATCATGACAAATTACATAGCTACGGCATTTCTCTTTTCTATTCCCTTGCCTTAGGGGTTATAGTCTTCTGAGCAGATGATGGATAGCTTGTCTGCTTTTTTTGGTTTGTTGTATGCTGTCACGAAGCGTGAACTGGATGCCTTTGACAGTATTTTATGCTTTGCTATGGCATAAGCTGTCAAGAATGGGAGCAGGGGAGAGATACCCGGTGATTACTCACTAGGTCATACACCTGAAATCTCATTTTGTCAGAAGAAAAGTGTCATTTGTTAGTCCTACAATGCGTCTTTAGATGTTGTCCCTGAAGTAAGTTTGTAGGAGTCTGCCATCCATAATGTTTGTACTTTGCCAGTTTTTTTGTTCCATTTTGTAGGTAACTGAAGGAATAAAACATTTTTTTCTGGTTTCTGCAAAAATAGATGTATCTCACTTAAAAAAAAAAAAAAGAAGAATTCATTGAAACATAGTATTTTTTTTTTTTTTACTTAAAAAAAAATCTTTTTAAAATTCTACCAGTGATTGGAAGCCTGAGGATCTGAAAGGATCTGAAATAAAAAAATCCTATTTATATTGACATGAAGAAGTTATTTTTATTAGACAGCTCTGCAAGCATCAGTAGATATTCCAATTATTGGATTGAAGCTTTAAAAAAAAAAATCATGTAGTAATTTGTTTACATATGACTCTTCTGACATGATTTTGCAATGGCAAAATGCTAGCCAGATGTAAAATACCTACAGCAGAAAGCTACTTTTGTGCCAAAGTGACAGATTATGTCAAGAAATCACTTAAAAGAATCAAAGTTAAAAGCATGTACAACAAATTGACTTAGCACCAACACTTTCAATGTTGTTACATCAGTTTACATAAGCTGGGATCACAGCTCTGGTTTCTTTACTACTGGTGATGTCTCATTTTCTGAACCACTGTTATATGTGTAAAGCATTTAGAAGAACTGACTAAAGTAAAATACAACTCCTGTACAGAATGTTGTTGGATCCTTAAAGTGCCAAAATTTCTTAACTTTGCTTTTGGGTCACATGTTGTAATGCTGAAACAAATATTTATAAAATCATGGTCGGATTTTCAGCTGGTATACACTGGAATATGATATCAGTGGCTTTAGTGAAAATATGTCTCCTTTCAACAGGTGGGAATCTGGGAATTAGTCTGCAGAATGGTTGTACCAGAAAAGCAAATGGGTTTTAGATGAGAAGCTGTAATGTTAAATGCATACTGTTTGTTCATATGTATACAAAAATGTGTTTTGTTTGGTTTTATCATGCTCCCTTCTATCTTGTTAGCTAAAGTTGAGTGTGCTCTCCTTTCTCTTCTAATAAAAGATATAACTATAATTGAATACAAACACATTTGCTGCTAAACATGACTAGGGTGATGAGATTTGCGAGATGACATTGTACTCGAGACAGAATGACCCCCTTGAGTATGAAGCCAAGCATTGCCTGTTGCCTGTGAACTTTGTCACTGAAAGGCAAGTTGTTCTCACTGTCAGCTCTCTAATTTATTTGACGCTTCATTATTATTTCATGAGAGCTGGCTCTTTCTACCTTAGTGTTTTAATTCAGATCAGAAATGGCCTTTGGAAGAAAATGCTGTTTGGCCCAAGTTACTGCACCTGACATTGCTGAGCCACCTCAGAGCGTGCCAGCTGGATTCCCTTCCGATGCAGCTAAACCAGAAGGTACACTCTCACAGTGCATCTGACCTTGCATCAACTGTTAATGGGCATTCAGGCTACAGCATAGATTAGATGTAGCAGAAAATAAGACCTCCAAATCCCATATAATGTGAATGTCACATCCCCAGCACCAGCTTCAATGTGCGGATCTGCTTACGTTGCATTACACTGCTGGCTGCTATCAGGTGAAGGCACTGAAACCAATATGCTGCTAGAAAAGCAAAGTAATGAGTTTCTCACTTAGGATATATCTTCTATTGCTTCATATAGTCACTCTTTAAAAAGTTATATTAAAAAAAAACCCACTAAGTCTTTCCTTTTTCTTTTTTGAAACAATTGCTGAAATGAGTTGTTAGCAGATTTGGTCCCTCATTTCCCTGGAGTGCGTCCTGAATTGATGCAGATTGTCAGAGCACAATGGGATTTGGCTGGTGCTAAGATCCTGGCATTCAGTTTTGCTTTCCTTCATTTATCAAATATGAAAGTTAAATATGTCTAGAAATGCCTGTAAGACTAGTGCTGAAGTTTGTTGTATTTCACTGTGTGATATGACTCCTTCTTAAAGCCTTATTTTAAATCCAGATTCATATTTTTATATCCTCCTCCTTATCCTAGGAAATGTGTTACTCTGTATCCTCACTCCTTGACTTTAGTTGAAAATAGCTGTTTAAAATACTGCATGACTTCAGAGGTCTTTATGACGCCTTCTTAACCCTTTTGGTTCCTGACGCATTTTTTTTTCCCTCCTAGCAGTTGTTCTATCCATGTCTGTATTTCCTTAAGACATGAGTTTCTTCCTATTATTTGGAATTAACTATATAAAAGCCCTTAGAAATCTCCAACTTAGCAGCTTCTCTGATTTTTAAAGTTCAATTTACGCAATGTTTACAAATACAGTTTAAACTATTAGGTTAGAATCATAGAATCATAGAATGGTTTGGGTTGGAAGGGACCTTCAGAGATCATCTAGTCCAACCTCCCTGCAAGGAGCAGGGACATCTTCGACTAGATCAGGTTGCTCAGAGTCTCATCCAACCTGGCACTGAATGTTTCCAGGGATGGGGCATCAGCGACCTCTCTGGACAACCTGTTCCAGTGTTCTATCACCCTCAGTTTAAAAAATTTCTTCCTAATGTCTAATCTAAATCTATCTCCTCTATCTTGAAACCGTTACCTCTAGTCCTGTCACAACAGGCCCTAGTGAAGAGTTTCTCCCTGTCTTTCCTGTAGGCCTCTGTTAGGTATTGGAAGGCTGCTATAAGGTCTCCCCGGAGACCTTCTCTTCTCCAGGCTGAACAGCCCCAACTCTCTCAGCCTTTCTTCATAGGAGAGGTGCTCCAGCCCTCTGATTATCTTTATGGCCCCCCTCTGCACCCTGTCCAACTGGTCCATGTCCTTCTTATGTTGGGGGCTCCAGAACTGGACACAGTACTCCAGGTGGGGTCTCACTAGAGCAGAGTAGAGGGGCAGGATCACCTCACTCGACCTGGTGGCCACGCTCCTCTTGATGCAGCCCAGGATGCGGTTGGCCTTCTGGGCTGCAAGGACACGTTGCCGGCTCATGTTGAGCTTCTCATCCACCATCACTCCCAAGTCCTTCTCCTCAGGGCTGCTCTCGATCTGTAATACAATTAATTTACATGTAGGCTATAACTGAGACTTTGTCTCATCATAATTTTTCTCATGTTTCCTGTGTGTGTGTTGTATTCCCCTCACACTCTGTGTCTTGGATTTCTGTTGCCAGAGATACATTTAGATAGGTTAAACCAGCCTGTTATTCATTAATATTTCATTTATATGGGGGATTAGAATCAATTAGCCAAATCCACTCTATTATTTTAATACTTATTAAAATGCCTTAACTGTCAGAAAAAATATTGTCTATGTCATATATGTATGTTGTCCATATATGTTCTATATGCAATATAGATAATAATTTTATAATGTATAATTATTAATAATATATTTAAAATAAATATTTTTATAATATATAGAACATACATATATATATACTTTATAAAGATATATATATCAATGTAGTAAAAATTACCCATAATGTATTTGGAAATATTTAATATTCATTAATTAAAAATTAATAAGAAAAGTGGTTTTACTTCCAATTCTTGTGCTACACTAGCACTGTATGAAACTGCATTGTTTGTAGTTACTAAATTTCAGCTTTCTGTATTTGCAACAAAGAGTGTTATATCTGAATAGGGCAGGAAACAGCTTTTTGCTTGACAAATCCGATTTTAATCTACCTAATCCATGTTATTATTTTAATAAACTAGTCAAGCTCCATCTTAAGAGACCTGGGTTCCTTGCTCATGTCTCCTAGCAGAAGGCCATTCTAAGACCTTCTGCTCTGAAAGAGACCTCCTGATTACCTGTTCTAATTTATTCTTAAGTAGTTTATACCCATTTGTTATTGTGCTGGTACCATCCTTATGGCTATATACTCTTTTCAAGGCTGGACTTCTTTCTGACTCTGCCTCATTTTTCTAGGTTGTATTACTCTTTGTCTCCTTTCAGAAGATCTCAGAAGACCTATTCTTCCCCAGTTATATTAGTGGCCATTCGCAGCACTTTGTCCACTTGCAGCTCATCTCTTTGGCATAATGGACAAAACAAACACACAGTATCCCAGACAATGTGTCAAGCAATCTTTATATTATTGTCTTAACGTATCTGTATTCTTGCTTGAGATACTTGTGCTTTCCAATTTACCATGTCTAGGGAGAGTACAGAAGGAATTGCTGTTGATGGACAATATACATATTGTAAGAAAAATTGTAAGAATTTTTAAATAATCTACATAAAAACATGTGATAGGATCTTTTCTGAATTACTTGAGTTTTCAGACTACAAGTAGTATAAATTATAATGGGAATCATAAAAATAGTTAAAATATTGCAGAATGGATGAAGTAGGAGACATTTTTGCATAAGCTGGTCTGTTTCTAGTGCTTTTCCTTCTCACTTAACCTAGCTACTTCTTAGGATTTACTTATCCTGTAAGGTGCTCTAGTGACTGGGAAGTTATTGAAGTGGTGGTATCCTGATAGATTGAAGACAAAGTTTAATAAGGTATTCCAGAATAGCATTTCCAGTCAGTCTTTTGATTGGTTTTGTTTGTTTTTAACACCTGATAACATTTTTTTATAGAGAGAAATCTTCATTAAAGATCAAGCATATCTCTATAGCTAGTTTAATTTGAGTGTCACTATGGTATCCTTTGAAATGCTAAAAAAAAATCAGAGCAAAGTGAAGGAAGACTAGAGTTAATGTGTAATATAGTAATCATTACTTTCTAAGTGAGTGTTTTGTTGATATTTAATCCCTGATATTTCCATAAAAATACAACATAGTTATTTAAAAATAATGCTTCATCTGTTTTTTAAAGAAGGAATTCTTTCCAATTAGAGGGCCTACATTGAAGTCACCTGCAAAAACTAATAATAAAAAAATCTGGAGGTACTGTAATTACTTTAGTAAGTTTGTTCTATTTTTCATTTTACTTAGGTTCTTACACTGTGCATGGCTCTACAAAATGTGGAAGTCCTCCAAAACTACTCTAATCAACAATATCATTCATATATTTTGTCTTCTTGCTGTCTTCCCAGAAAAAAAAACCCTAGAATGCTGTATGGTAGTTTACATCAGGTATTATTCCATGCAGGGATATTTCGATACTAGAGGAAGCAAGGCAAAAACCAATGTTCCTCCTTCCCAACTTATAAGATGCACAAATACTGTTATCGGCAGTAGGTTACAGTATATAATAATAGTGTCTTTTTTTTTGTTTTATAGAGATAAATAACTTGTTGAAAAATTATGAGTGTGTACTGAAGAGTCTATGACTCTGCATTATATTAACTCTTTTTTGTTGAGCTCTAATAAGAGCTTAATTCCATCTTCTCTTTGTGACATTTTTATTCTCATTTCCTTCTCCTGGGTGTTTCTTATTTTAATGAGCTTTTACTGTGCTTCTCTCACTATCAGCATGTGGTGTCTAAGCCAGTCAGCAGACAGCGTATGGCATTGCCAATTAATTTACTTGATTTGACACAGACACAACAGTATGCTAGACTTCAGTGGCTTCTTCCGAGAATTATTTATAGAAGTGTCTGGGACATAATGTCAGATATCTAATGGGGAGTAGAGAAGTTGTTCATTTAAAGAAAAAAAGTACGTGACATTTTATCATTTGTCCTTATAATTAAGAGTGTAAAATATCTACTCTATAATTTTTTTTATTTGTATTTTAATACTTTACTTTTTATGCACCATTGAATACCTATTATGCAAATAGTAATCATGTTTATCTGATTATCTGGTAATTTTAAATTCTGTTATGATAACAAATACAAATGCTACTTTCAAAATGTGTATTTGTAGATGATTTATATATACAAGATTCAGCAGACCATCGCTTAAAGTAATGGCCTATCCAATTGGAAATGCCACTATATAGTAGCTATTGTATGTTAAATTTTAAGACTTTTTTTTTTCTTTTCCATCCATGCTTTGAATTAAAATAATGTATTTCTTTTGCAT
The DNA here is from genome assembly GCA_011801015.1 of Ardeotis arabs. NCBI lineage: Eukaryota > Metazoa > Chordata > Aves > Otidiformes > Otididae > Ardeotis > Ardeotis arabs. Next base: position 10,825 of record JAAGAY010141637.1, on the reverse strand, counting down.
TCATAAATCTTTTTTTTTTATAAAAAAGAACAAAGTTTATTAATTTTGTAATGTTTTTACCATTTGTAATTCTTTACCTTTCAAAGTATGTAATTAGTTCCTAATATAGTAAACCTACATGCCACAGAATATTTTCAAATCAGTTGGTGGATGCTTTCAAAACTAAATACAAGTTATTTCAATGTGTGTAACTAATTTGATAAATTTGGTATTCTAAAGTATGTGTTCAAACTACATTCAAAGCATGCAGTTTGTAGATACACACCGCTACGATCCACACCTGTATCTTAACAGGGTGCTCTAGCAGTGTAAGTAAATGGAATTGCATCCTTTGGAGCCCAGATTTATTTGCCTAACTTCTATAGAGAGGTTGGACAAAACACTCCCCAATTCTCCCAGTTCTCTTTCTCTTCTCTTTCTTTTCTATTATCCTATTCTAGCTGGTTTCTAATTAGCTGTGATTTTTTTATTATTATTATTCTGAATTGGACACTCCTGTGGTTTTCTGTGGAAAGCCTAAGTATCTAAATGCGTATTTCTGATTCCACTCTGAGGACCAGTTACCTTGGAGATAGTGTTCAGTTTGGAGCCACTATAATCTTTCCTTTGTTCTGGCCTTTTGCTAATGCTGAACTTTGCATGAGAGAAGTAGATGGCTTAAAACATGCATCTAATTTTGAAGGGTTGAGTAGTTCTTCAAATTACTGTATTTGGGAGTTTGAATTTGTGTGTGTGTATATGCACACACATGTATATATAAGCCAGTGCAAAAATAAATAAGAAAATAAAAAAGATCATTCCTTCTTAGTCTAATATAGAATGAGATGGGAGTACAACTTTCCAATCACAGTTGAGAACGTCTAACATTCTATGTAATTTAACATTAGCTGGAAGGAATGTAATCTTGAAAAAATTAGTGAAATACATAAGTCATAAAGAGGACTAGTTTATACCTTCAGCAGAGGCTCTGTAATATCTGATTAGCATGGCTACAGATGTGTCTGCGTCTGTGTCTGCACACATACATACAAAAATATGCACTTACAGTTGTGTTATCCCTCTATGCCCACTTTTAAATATTGTAATATTTTATTGCAAACATATATTTCATTCATAACAATAACTAGTTGGTCTTATCTTTAAATAAATCAATGAATAAACTTTATTAAACAGGATATGGAAGTGTAATACATTCCACACACTAAAAGAAGATTAATGAACTGCTGAGGAGCTCCCTTCTGCTCTCCCTAGCGTATGTGTGGCTTCCACATCAGGGAACAGCAGCTGACACACTTTCAGATACGATAAATAGCTGTCAGGCTTTTCAAATAAAGTTATACTCTGCCTTGTATGCAGGCCAGGGCCTATACATTGAATAAATCATCAGAAGTGTATTCCAGTTCTTTTAAAGAGAGCACAGTAGTGCTCTCTATTTTTTATTGATTGCATTTGCAGAGGAAGATTGAATCCATTCCTTGTCAAGGCTCCTAAACCTCATGTCATAAAGAAGAGGGGGAAAAAAAGGAAAAGATGGATGGAATTCAGTGGAATTAGCCAGAAAGAATGATGTTTCCTTTTGTGTGATGGTAAATTTTATTTTTTCATCTTGCCAATATCAAGGGAAAGGTAGCAGTTGAAGTGCTTTGAAGTAGTAATCTTCAAAGACTTTTAGCAGAATTGGAAACAAGCTTATTGCAGAGTTGTCTCCAACTAGATTTTCTGCCAATTATCAGTCAAAAGCACTTTCCTTTATGGAAGTTAACTCAAAAGGAAAGGTAAATGTTTCTAGGATATACAGCATCTCAATAGGTGTGGCTATAAAACCTCTAAACATTTATTTTAGTAAAGTGCATTTTTTTAAATAACAGGAAAGTAATTAAATTCTTACTATATTCATGAAGTCAATATAAATCCATGTCTCTCAAATTAGAGTATTCTGACAGGTGCCATGGTCTCTACGATGAGCTAGTGTATGTAGCACTGCATTGATTTTTATGTGCAAATTAAGAATAATGATATTTTAGTAGGAACCATTTGAACAATAGTTTTGTTGCTGTTTATGAGTGATTTTACTTGCTTTTCTTTGGTTGACAAGTTTCAGATCCATTGCTGTAAGCTTTAAACCAGAATCTAGAGGTATTGGTTTGAAATTGCCTATTACCAGAGGTACTAAATTAAGAAAAAAGTAGAGGACTTGATTGACAACTTGTCTTTTGAAGTCCAGGGTATATTCTTTAGCAGAAGCAAAAGAGGAATGTAAGTTGTGGCAAAAACACTTAGATAAATAAATGATTAAGTTTAAAATTCCCAGCATCCTTTTCCTGTTTTTATTTCAGCTTGACTTGCTCATTTGCAAGAGGAGTTGAATTTTCTTTCCTGTGTGCAATATCATAGTGTACACAGGATCTGTATTGTTGACAGTGTTGTCTTTCATAAGATTTATACCTACATCTTTAGCTGTTTTAAAATGTTTTTTTTTCCCCTCTAGTTCACTTTCCGTTCTTGGCTTGCTAATCTCAGTGTTTCAGTTTTAGAAACATTACTTATAATGCTATTAGACAACACAAAAGAAAGAATTAGTGACCAAACCAAGAGAAAGTCCTTACTCTTTCTATTTAACCGAATACTTGCTATTGCCTAACATTATTAAGATTTTTTTTTAAATTAATGAGATATTTACATCTGATTAAATGAGGTCAAAAGCATAATTTATCATAAGTTATAGGATATTCTGTATCACAGTAAAATGTCATTGACTACTGCCTATAGTCAATTGACTATTACTGTAGCAGTGTTCATCAATTTTAGTCTCCCAACATATCTTTTTTTTAGAAAAAAAAAGGATAGAGCATGTTAAAATATTATATATTTGATTTATTGTATAATATATTTGGTTGATTAAAACAAGCATTGGTACAGGACAAATTTGTGAATGTAAGTTTTTATATAACTGGCCACATAGTGCTCAGCTGAAATGTGAATTTCCTTGTATTTTAAGTTCATTGTGAAACTGACACAACTCATAAATATTAACATTCACACTGCTGATCTTTCTGTAAGTGATCTCAACTATGAACATTAAGATCTTGTTAGCAGGCGATAATGAGTACTATTGTGCATGCAGTCCACCTTAATGTTACAGTTCAAATAACTTGTCATTATTGCAAATAAACCAACAGCCGTTGCATACAAATAATGCAATGGGAGGAAGAGAGCATGAGGAACTTAAAAAAAAATTCCAAGGAAGAGGAGTGTGTTTCCTTAAATTTACTTTGTTTATTAGTTAAATGAAATGTCACTACTTTCTGCAATAGTTCAGGTTGCTTTTTGTAGTCATTATTGTTTGTGTTAGGATGTAACTTTCTAATATCAAATATGTTTTATCTTTGACAGCAACAATAGTTTTAAATGAACTCAACTGGACTGCAGCATTGGATGATGTATTCAAGCGGAACAGAGAAGAAGACCCCACTTTATTATGGCAGGTTTTCGGTAGTGCAACTGGCCTCGCTAGGTATTACCCAGGTAACTGAAGTCTCCCAAAACACTGTCCTTTGCACATACAGACTTAAAAATATTTTGTGGTACTTTCAAGCAATAAAAGATAACTAAAAATTACTTTCTTACATAGATACAGTTTTTGTACATCAGAAATAACTCAAGGACTGTGGAATTATTCTGGCATAAAGCTAGTATGAGGGGGAAGAAAGTGGGGCTGAAATACGTAGCTAGTATTTTTTACAGTAAGAGGAACAGAAGATTATGGTCTTTGAAAAGCTGAAGTTAAATTTTATTTTTGGATTGTTTTCTATGTGTTGTGTAAATAATCAGTTCAATATTTGTCAGTGAGATTTTTGTACCTGTCTAGTTTTTTTTAAAATAGTGACTCAGTGACAAGACAGATAATTTTGTGGTTAAAGTCAGTGAAAACACAATTGCATCATGCAATGTCCTGCAGAATCCACGATCTCTGACAATTATGTCTGTGCTGTTAGAGCCAAGCTCAATGAGTACAGCTTGATTATTTCAGCCAGCATCTGTTTCACTTGTCAAAGAATCCTATTACTGGATCACATTAATTAATTTAAATAGATGATATTTTACTGAATTTAGATCATCAGTAGCCTTAATTTGATTTTTGATGTGTAGTACTAGCTAATGGAAAGGCAAGGCATACTGCCTTTGCTGCTGCTCTTCTTGTTAGGTGATGCTATTATCAGTGACAGAATAATGTGTCCACTACACACAAGACAATTGTGTGCAGTGTCATGTCTCTTACCTACAACTGGCTAAAGAAGAACTTTGAGATCCTTTCTTTTCTGTTTATACAAGCTTGTTTGTGTTTCTGAGGGTGAAGGATATTATTCTAAATCTGTTACTGTATCATTAGCACAATTGCTAACACAGGCAGAGAAACTGCCTTAGGCTAGTTTACAGGAAGAATATTTGATAGCACTTGAATCCTGTTTGTTTTGTCATGCTAGATGCTCATGAAATAAATACAGTGAGATGTTGCAGAAAAAATAATATTGAAAATGCTAATTTCACGTTTCTTTTATTTCCAAGTGTTCCATTTCAGTGCTTTTGGGATGTATTAGTACTGTGTTTGGGGTCACCATTTGTCACAGTTTACTCTATAGTGATGTTTTCCAAGTGCTGAAAAAGAAGTGTTTCTTAAATGCATCTCTGTGCCAATCTCTAGGAAATAAATTTTCAAGTGTAAGATTATCTCACATATAGAGAAATATATTCTTATGTCTAGCTCACCTGCCTACTCCAGTTGTTTACCAACACAACACAGAAGCCTCAGAATCTCAATGTGTTCTTCCTTAGAGCACCTAGAATCATAGAATCATACAATGGTTTGGGTTGGAAGGGACCTTTAAAGGTCATCTAGTCCAACCCCCCTGCAAGGAGCAGGGACATCTGCAACCAGATCAGGTTGCTCAGAGCCCCGTCCAACCTGGCCTTGAATGTTTCCAGGGATGAGGCATCTACCACCTCTCTGGGCAACCTGTTCCAGTGTTGCACCACCCTCACTGTAAAAAATTTATTCCTTCTATTTAGTCTAAATCTACCTCCTTCTAGTTTAAAACCATTACCCCTTGTCCTATCACAACAGGCCCTGCTAAAAAAGTTTCTACCCGTCTTTCCTATAGGACCCCTCTAGGTAGTGGAAGGCTGCTCTAAGGTCTGCCCAGAGCCTTCTCTTCTCCAGACTGTAGACTTCCATAAAGTGGGAGAAGTTTGTTTTCCCTGTTTTGCAGGTGGACATGTTTCTTGTATATGCTACATCTAAACACAAATATATAGTATAAAACTCAGATCCTCACACCTCCTGCTTATTCCATTGCTAAGTTCCTAAGTCCTTATTAGGTGTCTAGTCCTGTCAGAATTTAACTTCATAAATTCCTGGGTAATTTGCCAATTCTTAAGTTCTGCATACACACACAGAGTATCCAGCAGTAGTCTGACAGTCCATGAGGTGTATATGCATTGTTCTGTTCATCTTCTTCTTCCCACTTCCTTCCATTTATAGCTCAAATTGGTAAGCCCTTTGGGTTTCAGGTTTTTAGAGCAGGTCTTTGTGCAAGGTTGTAAATTTTTCCCTTTTTGTAACCTATTTGTCTCACCTTGCTGATACACACAAATGTTCTGAAAATGAAATCAACTTTCATACTGGAATGGATTCTTTTCACATTTGCTGTTTTAAAATTATATTATAAATTGTAAATCATTATATTGGCCTTAGTTAAGCCTGCATCGTGAAAGACTTTGTAAGTATCAAAAATCAAAATTAAAATATGTAGGTAAGTCTGCTCATTATTATCTGAAATATATCTACTCAGTCTTTCCTCCCTTTAAAAAAAATGATCTTTAGTACCTCTAAGCTATAGAGGATGTATTCAATCACAGGTTTCTTGAACTAATGTTTCTATCTGATAGTATCCCACTGCCTTGAGTAATGGGCTAGGCAGTACATCACTTCTGTCCTAAGTAGGCTCTTGGGCTGTCTTTGTCACTATAGTAACCAGCAGTGTGAAGGGACCTTTCTATGTGCAACCTCATGGGTGGAAAGTACGTGTGAAAGAGAAGATTATTTTTCCATTAGATACATTCCATTGTTTCCAATGTATATTCTGGTTTTGATACTGTTATACACTCCTCTAGCATCACACGTATGATTTAATATAATTTTCAGCTGTGCTTTGTCTGCATTTTTGCTACATTTGTGTTCCTCTGTCTCTATTGAGAGGACACGACAGCTTCCTTCTGACTGTGACCTAAGTTGAGACACATGGCACTTACTTTCCTCAGACCTTCTTTATACACTACAATAAATGGTATTAGGCTTAGATACAATAATAATTAAATGCAGTACAATAAGAATCGGAAAATATTTTATGAAAATAACTAAAGCATCAGGTACAGGAAGTCACAGTACCAAAGTATTTGTTTCCTTTAATATTATTACTTAATTAGTCCATCAAATGTTCTTTAAGCAAAATGTCACTTTTATTGAGAAGAAAATCACACTGTATGTGATGTTATCTTTGTTTTGTTTTGAATAAGAAAATATGTAATCCACATAAACTAGATTTAGGAAGATATTTGTGTAGATTGATAGATACAGATGTGCAAGAAAGCTAAGTATTAGAAATATATTAATAAACACATATATGTTGATATTTGCAGTGATGGCAGAACCAGTGCCAGGCATAAAAGGGAACTGTACAGCAGCTTCCTATCTTTACCTTACAAAATGCCCCAATAGAAACATTAGAGACTGCACTGAGGTCAGCTTCTCTCTCTATGGATCAATACATTACTTCATTTCATTTATTAACTATTTTTCTCTAGAATATACTCAGTTCAGCTCTCATTCTCAAACATCAAGACAGAAATGGCAGAGAAGAGTCAAAGATGCAAGATACCTCCATGGGCCTCAAACCTATTTTTTCACTTCTTTTGGTTAGGGTTTTAATCAGCTTAATTTAAAGAGTCAGTATGAACTTTTTTTCTTTAAATTATTTTAAGAAAGTGTGTCTTACCTAAAATAATGATAAAGATCAGTGAGGGTGCTTAGTATCAACATTTTCATTAGTTTCAATGGCAGCGTATTTGTGAAGATAAATGCTAAGCTCTATTACTGTGCTGGCAACCATCCATTTTGATATGAAGATGCCAAGAGCAATTTTGAGATTCCTACTAGCTATTCCATGGGCTCTGAACAGCTCAAGAGTAAGTAAACAGTAGTTTAATAAAAGAGCCCAGAAGAATAAACAAATAAAGGGAATGGAACTTTCAGGAAGGACGTAATATATACTCATTCTTACCTTTAAAGTTATATATCACAAATTAGTTAAAATATGTTAAAATTGTAAAAACAAGTTAACAGACAAACTGGTAAAATTGTCAAGTCATTGAAATCAAATGGGTCAGACATTTTAAGTCAGTTTTTTCACAGCCAACTGCAATGCCTTGGTTTTCACGTTACAAACATATAATTACCAGAGCCATTTTTGCTCATAAACTTCACCTTGTAAGCAGTACATACGCTTACCTAATTCTAGTCTGGACATGGGGTTTCAGTAGATTCTGATTCTGATTAAAAGCAGTGAGCTGACAGCATTTTAGCAAGATCATTGAAATTACCAATTCATTCCAATCCAATTGAATTTTGCAAAGACATAGAATTGCAAATATCAGAATGGAGTATTTTAATATCCAAAACTTTCATTTCTGGAATGCTTTAAAAGGAAAGGGGAAATACAGTGTTCCTCAGTGGGCAAGATATTCTAAATAGACACTTAAAGTGGAGGAAGATTCTGGAAGGATGTATTCATTCACCAAATATGGACTATCTAATACAGAATATCTGATGCCTTCTTAAAAGGTAAAAAGAAGTGACAATAACCACAGAATCACAGTATAGTTGAGGTTGGAAGGAACCTCTTGAAATCACCTGGACCGACTCTCCTGCTCGAGCAAGGCCACCTAGAATCTGTAATATAGGTCAAGTTTTGTTTGTTTGTTTGTTTGTTTTTATAATATTATTCCCAAATATATTTTTCTTTGGTGGCAGGAGTTTGAAAAATTAAACTTTTTAAAAACAGTTTTGGACTCTATATGTGGACTCGCACATATAGAGCTTCATTGACCATGTAGACAGAAAGGTACTTTAATATTGATCAGACTGCAGATTTAATTTATAATTAACCACAGAGCAGTGGACAATCTGGTACACAGAAATAAATTAATTTAATTAAAGCAGTTTAATATGGTTTAACAGCTATTAAATTACTTACGTTTTGTGGGGCATCTACCCAGCTAATTACAGTGCTACATTTTAGAAAGCAGCTACCTGAAAGAATAATTTAATATCAAATTTTTGGCAGGGTACTTGGAAGTATAGGTACAAACTAACCTCTTTTAATCTTGAAATCCTTCTTAATTATAGAGTTAATGAGGTTTATAATTGTTAATCAATGTTTCATTAAAATACAGCAATGGGAAGCATATTATTTTCATTGTAGCAATTACTAATTAAACAATTTAAAAAACACTTTGTATTTATGTGCCATTTGCCACATAACACCTCTCTCTGTTATTTGGTTGTTGTTTTTTTTAAAACAAAGGATGTATTTTGTTTTAGACTGCAGACAGCAGTCTAAATGATGTAGGAGGCTTTCTAGTCATAGCAATACATACACTTAATAAAGTTTGGCTGCAAAGAATTACTCAAATGAAAACACACTCTATATTTAGATGAATGTCTAGTGAAAAAAAAAACCTCTTTGATCAGCAACACCGATTCAGCTCTCTCAGGGAAGTGTACTAAATAGTATTTGCCAAAGGTAATACCAGAAAGGGTAGTACTGATATGGATACTTTCAGATTCAGTTACTGGGTTTTATATAGTAATAACTGTAGTGTGATGATGCATGAATAGATTCAGCATCTTTTATGAAGAAATGTTGAACCTAGACTCAGTATGACAGCATTTGTCTGCAATGTGCTGAAGGCGGGAATGTGGCACACTTGGTCAAGATCCAAAAAGTTGAGGCAATTCATAACAAAAATAAAACTAAAAAAGAAAGACTATCCCATTCCCAGATGTTCCAAATCTTTCCACTTCCATCTGGAGATTTAACAAGGGACTATAGGAAATTAAATTTAAAATTTGCTTTCCCACTATGGTACATCTGGCAACTTCCACTCTCCTGTAGGGCTGCATAGCTCCATGAATTCTCTCTGTTTGATTTGGCTTTGTTTTTTTGTTTGTTTTTTTTTTCATAGAGGAAAAAGCAGCCTGCAGCTCTGTTGCCCTTCTCTTATAACTTAACCTAGACACACATATTTGTCATCTTTGTTTGACCTTACCCACTTTACAGAAGAAGGGTGGGAGAAGAAAGAAAATGGGTAGAGGAGGGCTTTGTTTTGGCTATCTCCAAGCTCGTATGACTATGAGAAAACCAGTAAAAAGAGCTACAATATCAACTTCTTAGGTGAACTTTAGGAACTTTATGAGAAAACGAGTAAAAAGAGCTACAATATCAATTTCTTAGGTGAACTTTAGGAACTTTATACTCAAGAAGAGAAGTAGTGTTTCTTAAGGAGCCCGACTCTTTGCCAGACTTCCAGGTGACCTAGACATGAAGTAGCATTTTGACATGTTGGCAGTCCTGTTAGTTATGGAGATATGTCTCTGTTTGAGAAGTATTGAATTAAAGTTGTAAAGTATCTGTGAAGTTAAAGTCCTTCTTGGCTAAATGAGTAGATACTGAACAAGATTGCAGTGTTGAAATTGAGTGCCTACATAATCTCAATTGTTACTTTAAGCACATCTGAGCATCTCTTAATCATGCATACAGGTGTTTCTTAAGCACATCCTCTCCCTCAGCTTTAAACTTGCATCTGTACTAATAAACAGAACAAGTTAGAATTTTATTAGACAGTCCCATAGTGTGACTGAAGGGACAACACATGCTGGCAGCCTTCCCAATGGACAGCACTGGACGCTGATTTGTTTCTTCTATACTACAAGGTTCTCCAGTCCTGTTTTAGGAGGCTTGATGTTCTCTAGATTATGTTATGCTATATTGCAGGGTATATATGTACTGAATGGCCTACAACTCATTGCTTAATTTTCATCCTCAAAACACCCTCTGGCTTAAAAGTAATAAAAATATCACTAAAAGTTAGAGATGCAAGCCAGGAATATGTGTAAATCTTTTTTTTTTAAGATTTAATGTGCTATTATATTTATTCACTCATACTTAAGTTCATATCATTGTTTAGACATCAGCAAGTGTGTTAATCTTCTCAGAATCTTTGTAATATCGATGCTGAAGAGTACAGTGATAAGAACTGTTGTATTCTTTCCCTTTTTTACTGTAGATTTGCCTTGTATTTAGCCTTACTTCGTTTATCTGTATAATAAATAAGTATAATATGATGGGAACTTCAATTAATTAGAGAAAAGTCTCTTTACATCACTCATGCCACTGTTTTACTAGGATATTCTTATGTAATTAGGGCTTACAAGGTGTGAAATTGAGAAGTTCACAGATAAAGAAAAGATAATGCTGCAGCGCTGATTATCCAGCTGATTATGCACCTAACCGAGAGGGGGAAGAGGGTCCTTGGCCAGAGGCTTGCCAGCCTTGTCCGGAGGGCTTTAAACTAGTGTCGCTGGGGGAGGGGGAGCACAGTTCAGCCCACAGCTGTCAGCATGGCGCCAGTGCCAGCACCAAGTGCCCAGAAGCTGGGGAAGGATCACAGGTGAGTCCAAATGAACTTAAACTGCAGTACAAAAGAACAC
>JAAGAY010141636.1:0-71868 GCA_011801015.1 Ardeotis arabs | reverse complement strand
GCACCCTGTGCCCGGGGTCCCCGAGGGGTGCGGGGAGGGCACCCGGCTCTGCGCCCCCACGTGCAGGGCTGCCCGAGCCGCTCTGTTCATTATCCTGTTAATTGCCCTCCTGGTAACCCCAGGAAATGAGCAGGAGACGGCGAGAGCAGTGGTTTCTGGGGATGTAAACACGCAAGCCATGCCCCCCCGGCTGCCCTGCCAAGTCGGTCCCAGGGAGAGCGGTGATTTATGGAGACCCCCAGCCCCGCTCCCCCCGCTCCCACCCGCCTGGGCTGCGGGTTTAATCTAGGCCTGTGAATTCAACATAAATCACTTGATTAAAAGCTCTACTTAATTTAGTTGGGGGGGGCGGGGGGCAGAGCACAGCTGATCGATTTAATTTACACAGGGAAACAGCCACAGCAGATGCTTTTAGAAGGGTCAGGGAGGCCGGGGGTGCTGCAGCCGGTTCTCCGTCGCCATTTAGTGCTCAGCAGAGGGGCCCCCAGCCCGCACCCCTTCCCGGACCCCGCACTCCTGTCCAGACCCCGCATGCCCGGGCGATGAGGCGCCTTTCCCGGGGCCAGCGGTTTCTGGAGGTAGCAGGTCAGGTTTAAACGCAAACAGGCTGCAGCTGGCACCGGCTCCATCCTGGGAAAAGAAAAAGAAAAAAGCAGGAAAAGTGGAGAGATGGGTTATGTGGGGAGGGGAGGGCTGCCCAGCCGGACCCCCACGGGCCCACCTTCTGCAGGGTCCTCGGGTGGGGAGCAGCGACACGCGGTCCCTCGGCGGGCGCGGGGGTCGTCCCCGGGGCGGGAGCAGCCAGGTGACGCTTTCTGACTTCAGCGCCCAGACCCCTTGCAGCCCCTTCCCCGTTGCCCACCAGTCCCGAGCATCTCCCTCCGCCCCCCCAGGGAGGGGCCACGGTCGTGAAGTCTCGGTTAAAGTCTTTAATAATTACAAGAATTCCAGATTCATTACAGAAGAGTTTACAACAAATAATATTTCTCCATACAAAGGCAAAATAAAGTTTTCAAGTAATGGCGCCCTGGCTCTGGACCTCACCGCCAGCGACAGGGAGGGAGGGGGGCATGCGCGGCCCCTTCCCCGGTGAGGGGCTGCCCCCGGCCAGGGAAGCGCCCCGTCCTCCCTGGCACAGCGAACCATCGCCAGCTCCGCGGAGCTGAGCGGGCAGCCGGGCACCGCAACCCGCTCCGGGACAGAGAGCGGCGGGCACGGCGGGGGGCGCGGTGCCCCGGACAAGGACGCTTCCCCGGGCGCCGGTAAGGCACTGGTGGGCATCGCCCGGGGAGCGGGAGCTGTGCCGGGACCACGGGGCTGGGGCCGGGCACCGAGCTGGGCTGGGGGGGTCGGTGCCGCACGGCACCGCTCTGGTGTCCCGGCGTGGGGCCGGTGTGACCCCAGGCCCCCCACTCCCTCCCACGGGAGCCAACTGGTGGGGCAGGGGCTGCAACCCCCTCCCCAGGGCACTGTCCCGGCCCCGCACCGGCACTGCCTAAAACGCAGGGCACGCCCGCGCCCCGGCACCCCACGCACCAATATGGTGCCGCGGGCGCTGGGCAGGCGATGCCCGGCCCCGGCCCCGCCAGAGCCGGGGGGGCGCGGGGGCCAGGGCCAGGCACGTAACGACAACGTATTCCCACAAGGCATCGACGCGTTATTATCATTGTTTAATACAACCCCATATAAAACTGAAGCAGCAGCAGCAATTCTTATCGAGGGACCTAAACTGAAATAGGTTTAGAACATAATTTAAAAAAATAAAAACAGCAAAAGTAGCAAAATATATGAACTTTTTTTTTTTTATAGCAACTGATACCTACCAGCCACTAGTACCTTACTACCAAACCGGTATAGCTCTGGTAACAACCCTTTTAAAAAGACATGTAAATATATATTCATATTTATACATATTTGTAGCTATGTACACAGGGCTCTGGTTGTCAGCACTGGTGTGTTTGGCCGCCCCGTCGTCAGTGCCGAGCAATTCACGCTGCGTCTCCCACCTCCCAGGGACCGGGCTCCGGTCAGCGCAGCCGCCGGCGCGGCACCGCTGAGCCGCGGGACCAGCCCCGGAGCATCCCGGGCCGCGAGCCCCGCGCCGGCAGAGCTCCCGCGCCGGCCGGCCGTGCCAGCCAGGCTCCTGGCGTGCCAATGCCGAACCCAGCGTAGCGAGTTCTCCGAGCCGCAGACGAGCCCGGCTGCCTGTGCCGTGCCAGGACGTGCGGTGCCGGGATGGGTGACCGGCTCCCTGGCCGGGCGCTGCCCACGGGAGAGGACTTCGGTTTAACCAAGTGGAAATATTCAAGCACAGACTTCATGGAAAAGAGGTTTTCAGGAAAAAAAAGGAAAAAGGAAACACCAAAAAACCACCAGAACAAAACCTCCGGGCTGCAGAGAGCTCACAAGTAGGGCGGCAGGAGAAGCGGGCACGAGAGGCGGGTGGTTTTGGTCAGGTGAGATGCTACGGGGGTGTCTCTGAACCCTTTCTGCAACAGCTCAGCACCGGCGCAGCCCACGGGCACGGCACGGCACGGCACAGCACGGCACGGCACGGCACAGCAGTCCCGTGGCAGTGCCACCCTCAGTGTCGCTTCAGTCCGCCGTTGGTGTGCTGAGGGGGGAACTTGGGAAGGCACGGCTCGTCTGGAAGGGGGTCGTGAGAAAACACAGAGTCCTCTCCCGAGGAGCAGGTGGAGCTGCGGGTGGCCGGGAAGCCGGGAGAATACTGGTCCAGCGGCATGGAGAGGTCCAGGTACTCCTGGGAGGGACGAACCCCGAGGACGGGCTCAGGCGGGGGCCACGCATCCCCGCGGGACGCCCACCCTGGGCGGGCGAGGGTGGGCGCGGGCCGGCGGGTGCCGCCTGTCCTACCTGGTTGGAGGTCATGGCCACGATCCTATCCAGGTCTTCCACCAGCTGCTTGAAGGTGGGTCTCTGGGAGGGGACGGCGTGCCAGCAATCCCGCATCATCATGTACCTGGGTGGGCAGAGGGGACGCTGAGCCCGCGGCTGGGGACCCCGCACCCACGGGAGCGGAGCAGCGCCTGGGGACGGTCACTGGCACTCGGGCTGGGGCAAAGAGGCCATTCCAGGGATTTAGGGCTAATTCCCTGCGGGGAAGGAGGGAACCCCCCACCCACGAGCGCTGGGAAGGATGCGGGGCTGTTTTGGGAGAGGATGTACGGGGGGCTACGCCAGTCCCTGCGCTGGGGTCATCCTGGGACTCACTCCTGCCCAGGAATTGTTGCTGGCTACTGGAAACAGACTGAGACGATGTTTTTGCAGGGCTGGGAACTGCCGGGAAAGTAACTCTGAACACCTGCCTGTCCCCCTCCGTCCCTGCCCGTGCCCAGAGGCTCCTGACCCCGCCGGACGGGGGGCACTGGGGTGCCAGCATCCCCTCTTTCCCCGGCCCCGCACTCACAGCTCGTTGGTGCAGTTGCTGGGCTTGTCCATCCGGTGCCCCTCCTTCAGCAGCTTGAAGAGCTCCTCGACGGGCACGCCGGGGTAGGGCGAGCCGCCCAGCGTGAAGATCTCCCACAGCAGCACGCCGAAGGACCACCTGCCCGGGGCGAGCACAGGGCCGAGGCTGGGGCGCACGGCTCCGCGGAGCCAACAGCCCCGCTCAGGCTCCGGGCACGGTCAGAAATTTGTCCGCTGGGAGGGGCAGGCGCTAACGGCTTTGATTCGCCCGGCAAGACAAACGAGTCCCAGCGCCAAATATAATTTGGGCTCAAAAGATTTTGTCTGCTGACGCCAGTTCTGTTTTCATTAAATTAGGAGGAAGCACGTCTGGCGCAGGCGGCGACGCAGGACGGGGTGGGTGAGGGGGGCCACGTCCCTCGGCTCACATCCCGGCACCCAGCAGCAAGCGAGGGCTCCCCCTGCACCCCCCATTTTGGCTCCCCGTCTCCCCCCCCACCCAGCCCAGGGCAGGGTGCAGGCGTCCCACGGCCGCTACTCACACGTCACTCTGATGCGTGTAAATCCGGTCGAACAGAGCCTCCGGAGCCATCCACTTCACTGGCAAGCGACCCTGGGACGCAGGAGAGCCCCGCGTTGGCTCGGTGCTGCCAGGAGCGGGGGGATTTGGGGGGTGGGGGGGGCAGCCCTGCACACCCGTGGCATTGCCAATTGCCAGCATGGGTTGGGCGCCCCCCCCCGGCACAGATCACGTCGCTGCCCTCGCCCACCCCAGCAAAGCCCCTCGCCCACCACTCACGTTCGTCGTCTTTTTGTAGTAATCGATGTGGTGGATGTCGCGGGCCAGACCGAAGTCGGCGATCTTCATCACGTTGTCCTCGGTCACCAGGACGTTCCTGGCCGCCAGGTCCCTGTGGATGCACTGACCCAGCGCGGGGCTGTCAGGGGGGCCCCGAAGCCCCCGGATGGCTCCCCGTAACGAAGCAGGCTGGGAGGGAAGGGTGCCTCCCCGCCGCGCCCCGCCGCTGGGCTCCCCATCCCACCGCGGCCCCCCAGGAGCTCCTCACCTTCTTGGAGGCCAGGTACTCCATGCCCCGGGCCACCTGGTAGGCGCAGGAGACCAGGTCCTTGAAGGAGAGCTGCTCCTCGGGGATGCGGGTGGGGTTGTAGCAGTACTCCATGCCGGGGGGCCGGCGGGCTTGCAGGTACTCCCGCAGGTTGCCCTTGCTGGCGTACTCCACGATCACGTAGAGGGGCCCTGCGGGGTCGGCGGGATGAGCGGCTGGACCACGGAGCAGGGGGTCCCGGCCCCACGGCTGCAGGGTCAGCCCCCTCCCGGCTCGCGCGCCCTCACCGTCCTGCGTGCAGGCTCCCAGCAGGTTGATGATGTTCTTGTGCTTGCCGATCATCTTCATCATCTCCATCTCAGAGATGAGGTCGGACAGGTCCTTCTCCGTGGCGTCGGCTACAGCGGTGGAGGAGGCAGCGGTCGGTGGGGGGAGCCAGGCTGGGTCCCCCCGCATTGCTGGCCCAGCCAGAGCTGCAGTGTCACGCCAGGACCCCCCCTTCTCGCCACCACTTACACTTCAGCATCTTCACCGCCACCTTGGTCACGCGGTTCGGCTTGTCCTTGTCCAGGCCGATGGCTTCCGCCAGCACCACTTGCCCGAAGCACCCTTCTCCCAGGGGCTTGCCCAGGATCAGCCTGGCGGGAGGAGAGACCCCGAGGTGGGCACCGCCCGCGTCGGCAAACGGCACCGGCGCCGTCACCGTCCTCCCCAGCTCCCACCCAGGCCGCTCCGGCAGCTCGTCCCTGCGACGGGAGCTCACCTGTCCCGCGGCAGCTCCCAGCGCGGGTCCTCGGGGAGCTCGTACTCGGAGACGCCGGCCAGCATGGGGGTGCCACTGGAGGAGAGCCGCGAGGGCCGCACCAGCATCACGCCCGAGTTCATGGAGGAGCTGGAGTCGGCCGACACCTGCGGCGGGGACCGTGGGTTACCTTCACGCAGCGCCACGTGCCGCGGCCGGCTGCCCCGCCGGGGGGGAGACGCTGACCGGGAGCCGTCACGCCCCGACCCTGCCTGCAGCCCCCTGCCCGCAGCCCCCTGCCCCCGTCAGCGCTGCTTCTACGTTGGACCCGCACTAAACAAGTTTTCACTCATTTTGGGCGCGCTGATACCATGAAATACAGGGCCTGGGAGTCCTCCTGCCTCCTCAGTGTGTCAAACGCTCTTCTCCAACATCAAATCGCTGTAAATCCTTCAGACCCTCCTCACCCCCCTGCTGAGCCCCCCGGGCGGGGGACCATGAGGGGCTGTGCAGCCCCCCGACTCACTGTGCTGCTGGGGCAGAGCCCACGGAGGGTCCCCACCCCACGCCAGGGACGGGCACAAGGCTGGCACGTGCGCGGGGCGAGACGGTGCCGGGTGTCCCCGTCCCTCCTGACCCCCAGCCGCCCCCCCCGGGAAGGGCAGTAGGTGCGAACGAACCCCCTCTCTACTTTCTGTTACCTGTCTGCGCAGGGGGATGCTCTTGGCCAGCTTGTGCACGGCCAGCTGGCCGTTGAAGTCCGACTTCTTGGTGGTGCTCTTCATCTTGTAGATGATGACGGTCACCACCATGCAGGAGATGAGGAAGGCCCCGGTGCAGTAAATGATGATCTCCAGGTAGAGGGGGGACGTCATCATGGCCGGGGTGTCTTCAATAGCTGGGTCGGCGCGAACAGGGCGTTAGCACCCGCGAGCCCGCCCGGGGAGCGGAGCGGTGTTGGGGAGACCCCCGGCTCCTCCCCGCGCTCAGCAGGGAGATGCTCTGCGTCGCCGGAAGCGTCGGTGCAGCGTGTGGCAGGGAGCGGGGGGCTGCCCACCCACCCCGGCGGGGAAGGGGTGCGTGCACCCCCGGGCTCCTGGCCCCCACAGCTGGACAATCCCTGTGCCGCACCCGCAGCCGGATGGGGCTGGTGGGGCCCTGGGCTGGGGAGGGGTCCCCTGAGAAAGGGGTGAAGTGGGGGGGACAGTGCCCGCGTCCCCTCGGCCACGGCCGTGGGGGACAGCAGTGCCGGCTGCGCCGAGGCAGCGTTGGAGCTGCGTGGGGGATGCTCTCCTGCATCACCCCGCGAGGACGGGGCATCGCGGGCCCCCCCAGGCACGGGTCTGCACTCTGCCCGCACTCGGAGCTGCAAGGCCCTCGGGGTCTGGGGGGTGGCGGGACAGAGGGGGCGACCAGCAGTGCCCAGGGCTGGGGGGGTCCAGGCGTTACCAGTAACAACTGGGGAGAGCAGCCAGAAGCACCTCCCGCGGCAGCGATCTGCCGTGGGACCCCCGGGCTGAGGGGGAGGAGGGTCCCGTCCGTGGGGCAGACCCCGCGTCGGTGGCCGCGGGTGGCAGTGCCGCCCACAGCTCGGAGCAGCCATGCGGCACGGGCCGGCACGGCCGCAAACCACGGCGAACCTGGCAGGGCGGGAGCTGCCGTTGAACCCCCCGGCAGCACCCCCGGCCTGACCCCCCGAAGAACAGAGCCTCAGAGAGAGGTGTGAGAGGGAGAGGAAGGTTTCTGCCCCACTCCGGGCACACCCGGCTGACCAAGCAGCGCCTGATAACGGGGAAAGTTTTTGGCTGGAAAGCAACAACCATGCAGCGCCCCAAAAACTTTCCCGCTGCTGTTATCCGGCCTTGGTCCGTGCGGCATTGATGCCGAGGAGCAGCATCAACGGGGACGGGGCGGCCGTCCCTGGCAGCGCAGCAGAAGCGACACACAGCCCCGGCGCGGGTCCTGCGCCGCGGGGCAAGGCCAGGTGCCCGGCAGGCGGGCGGGCAGCGCTGCCAGCACCCCCCGAACCCCGCCGCCGCCCGGACGCCACGCGCCCCCGGCGCGGGCAGCGCTGGCCTTGCCCCGGGGCAGCCCCTGGTTAGGTTCCCCTGGGTATGCATCACCTGGGCCAGGGAGAGAGCGGGGGGCAGACCCCAATCGGGGGCGGAGGGGGGGCACGCAGCGGGGACACTGCCCCGTCCCGCTGCGGCGGCAGCCCCGGGGCTCTCCCAGGTGGGCAGGGGCCGGGGAGCGCTCTCTCCCGGACCGTGATGTATACGCTGGAAAGGAGGGAGGACAGGGCGAGGAAGAGGAGTATATACCTTCGAGAACTGTCAACCATGCAGAGTGATGGGAGATCCCAATAGAATTACCCGCCAAACACGTATACTCCCCAGCATCCTCAAATGAGACATTCCTTAAGTGAAGGACTTCCATTTCCTTGTCTGTGGTGTTAACGCCTGCCGTCTAGAAGGAGAAATGGAAGCAAAAAACGGAGAAGCAAAGGACATGAGATCTTCTGGGAAGGCGGCCAGAGAGGAGGGAGAGCCCAGTCTCATTTGCCAGACCCCCGGGGAGCAGACAGAGACCACTGCAGACCTGCGAGAGAGACCCTCGGGATGACCACTCATCCGGGCGCACCCACAGAGACGCCGGTTAAAAACCCGTCACCAAACGGCGCCTCCTGCCCATCTGAACATGCTGGCGATGGGCCACATGGAGAAATGAACCCCAGGCAGGGCCGGCCGGCACGACACGGGGGCAACGAGGACGGAGACGGGAGGATGGAGACGGGCGGGCGGCACGGACGAGGGATGCGGGGTGCCCGGGCTGGGTGCTGAGGCGCGGGCTGGCCCCACGGCAGCACCCGCGGGGACCAGGGCTCGGTCCCGGTGCCTGCGCGTCGGGGTGGGAAGCACGTGGGAGAAACACGGGGAACACACAGACACACAGAGCACAAAGCCCAGCCGGCCCCGCGGAGTATTTTTCCATGGCTTGTCGCACCAGAAACACAGCAGAAACAAGAGAGCCCAGAGTTTTGTTCTCCACTGACGGCCCGAGGAAACACCCCGCCGGGCGTTCTTCCGATTACCTTGCGCCAGGGGTCTGGTGACCGTGAGCCACGCAGACTGGTTGGCCTCGCCAATATAATTGGAAACCTTACAAACATACTCCCCGCTCTCCGCCTCTGTCACATTATACAGGGTCAGCACCTCCGCGTCAGAGCTATTAATCCCCGAGTGCTGGAACAGACCAACAACATGGAGTCACACCCACGCGCGCGGCAACGGCAGCGCCCGGAGCATCCCCCCGGCGCCCGCTGCCGGGCGGCAGGGCTGGGGCTGGGCAGGGGGGTCACGGGGGCAGACAGCCGTGGGGCTGCGATCCTGCTCCCCCCCCGGGACTGTGGGGGCACGGCTGGGGTCGGCTGTGCGCCCCGGGGCACGGCTGGGGTTGGCTGTGCGCCCCGGGAGCTGGCACGGCAGTGGGTTTGCTCGCCATGAGCGGCCCCGCTGGCTGGCTGGGATCAGGGGCTCAGCTCCCCACCTCCAGTGCCGCGCTCGCTCCCCGCGCTGGCCCACCCGGCCCCGCAGCACGTGCCTCAAGGGGCTTTGAAGGGATCGCGCGGCTGAGGAAGCGGGCGGCTCGCCCTGCCCAACTCTCACCCCGTGCTCCTCCGGGCACCCCGGCGCGGAGCGGGGCAGGCTGGTGACAGCTCTGGGGGTCCGGCCGCCCCAAAGCCACTGGGCTGCCCGCCGGTGGTCCCCAGCACCGGGCGGCTCCTCACGCCTGCCGTCCCGTACGGCTGCTCCTGCCCCGCGGGACGGGCGAGCCCGCGGACCGGGGCGGCCCGGCGTGCGGCGTTACCTTCAGGATCTGGACGTAGGGCAGGTTGTCGGGGCCGATCTTGCTGCCGTTCACCTCGATGTGCTTCAGCCACTGGATGTGGGGCTGGGGGTCGCTGTAGACCTTGCAGACGAACTCCACGTTGCTGCCCAGGGCCACCGTCTTGTTGGCAGGCAGCCCTGCCTGCAGGATGGGCCGGTGCGGGGACCGCTCTGCGGGACGGGGCGCCTTACAACGGGGCTCGGGGCGCCTGCCTGCCCGCCCGCGGGGAAGCGCCCGTCCCGCGCAGGGGTGCACGCTGCAGCCCCCCGAACACAGGGACCCCCAGCTGGGGTGGGCACCGGTGCTGTGTCCCCTTCGCCAGGGCCCCCCCAGCACAGCGGGGCTGGGGATGGGGACAGGTGAAGTCCCGGCACGGGGATGGGGACGGGGATGTCAGTACCTATTCGGGGAGGTCAGAGGTCAAACAAACCTAACGAGGGCCCCGGCCGTTAACAAAGGGGCTGCCACTGCGGTGAGTCAGCATTAACAAACCCCTTTGTTCCCCCCGCTGACTGTTCCCTTCAGTTTGCTCAGTGTAATCAAATTAAATCACATTTTTAATGGTTCATTTACTGGCATTTAGAGCAGCTCCACATGTGGAACTGCTCAGACCAGCCTTTCCAGCTGGGAATTATGGCTAATAAGGCGATTAGAAAAAGTTTCTGTCTGGTCTATGAAATTATTTCCACCACAATTAAAAATCCCCAGAACGGGCTGAGGGGAACCTTCCGCCTCGCCTGCTCGCGGAGCCGGGCGCCGGGGCGGGCGGCCGCAGGGACGGCGAGCGTGCCCTGACCCCCGGAGCGCTCCCCGTCCCCATCCCGGCCCGGCGCAGCACCCGTATCCGCCCGGTGGGGCGGCCGGGGGCCCGGTGAGCGCCCTCGCAGCGCCGCGCTCCTCACCCACGACGTCCAGCTGGTAGGTGTGGTTGATGCTCCCGTATTTGTTCTCCACGATGCAGGTGTAGTTGCCCTTATCGGACGGCACCACCGAGTCCATGATGATGCTCCAGGTCGCGTAGCGGACCTGGGGATGATGACGGCCGGTTACGTGCGACGCGCCGGCAGGCCGGAGCACGCGCGCCCTCACTCCCCTTCACGTCAGAGCAGGCTCAGCCCCCCCGGCCCCCGCCGCACAGGCAGGACATAAATCTCCCTTTGAGGTCACCTTTCCCCTTTCCTACAGAGGGGCCGTAATTGCTCCCAGCTGTCCCGGGACAGCCTCGCCGCCGAGCCAACTGCGCCGAGAAGCAGATGTTGCGAGCTGAGCGTGATGGGCTCGCCCGGCGTGCAGGGACACCCCTCTCCGGCGGCCCCAGTGCGCGGAGGGAACAGACCGGCATTGTTCCCCCGCCACCGCAGCCCGGGAAGAGCCGCTTCCCCGGGGCTCGGACCCGTGCAGCTCCCCGCGGCCAGCCCCGCCGGCGAGAGGGCACCGTGCCGGCCAGTGTGCAACCTGGGCGCTTGACACCCTGCGCCCGGGACGCCCCGGTGGGGGCTGCTGACCTGGCACCTTTCCTCCGGGATGGATCCCAGTGCCTGGCTGGGCTGTGAGCGCTGCCCAGGTCCCTCCCGGCCACGGGGCACAGGGACGGCGTTCCTACGCCAAGACCTCCCCAAGGAGAGACCTCCCCAAGCCCCGCTCCCCACCGGGGCAGCCGCATTCCTCCTTCCCAGCTGGAAACTGGTTATTTCCACAGTCCCGCATTTCAGCCCCATTAACTATCCAGGGCACCGCGCCGCCGCTGTCCGGGGAGCCGCGGTGATGCCAGCAGCCCCTCTCCCGCCCGCGTCCCTCCCCGGGACACGCTGAGCGGTGACGTGGCCGCATTCCTGCTGGCATCCCTGGCACCTGGCTGGAGCCCGTGGCACGCAGGGCCACGGCCGGATCCCGTTTCCGCAACGTGGCGCGTGACGCAGCGGTGAGCGAGGGCCCAAAGCCGCGGCCCCGCAGCACCGCGGCTCGGGGGTCCCACCCCAGGAGACGCCTGGCACGAGCCCAGGCCAGGCTGCAGCCCCACTCTGGAAAACCATCAACGGGAGATGAAAAAGGGGACGGTGCTCTCTCACGGGTCACCCGGGGGTCCCCGTGCCGGAGCCGCCGCGAGTGCCATAGTGGCCCTGGAAGCTGGAGCAGCATGGTCCACCCTCTCTTTTGGGGAGGGGAGAAGTTTGGGGGTCCTGGCACGCTGCGGCTCTCCTCCCGCTGCAGCAACCCTGCTGCGGGACCGGGGAAGGGGAATGCTGAGCCCCCAGCCCTTCGGGGGCGAATGTGGCCCCCCTTACGTGGGCTGGGGCACCCTCACTGCCAAGCCAGTACCCCGGGCTGTGGGCATGGCTCCTGCCGACCGCTGCGGGGCAAGCGAGGGGCCCATCACCCTCGCAGCCCCCCGCAGCCCCCGCGCCTGCCAGGGACGCCGAGACCCCTGCTCCTCGGCGGGGGGATTAGGCGAAGGCGGCAGAGGCAGGCTGGCCTCGCCGCCGCCCCCTCCCCCCGAGGCCGAGCTGGCGCGGACACGGCGCAGAAGCAGGTCACTGCCGTAGGGCCACTCGGCCACCAAACACCAGAGGGGCCCATCTGCCCCCGGCGTGGGCTGCGCCGATGGGGGCTCGGTGCCTCTTAAGCTGCAGAGCCCCTTCCCGATCCTCCCCCTCCCCGCGCTGCCCCAGGGTGAGCCCTCCGGCCCGGGGCTGCGTCCCCATCGCTGCGTCCCCATCGCCTCCGCAGGCGCTGCCCCGCACCGCCCCGGCCCCAGTACCTTGTACCCCCCGATGCGGTGGTCGGGTTTGAACTCCTTGCCGTTCTTCAGCCAGCGCAGCGTGGGGTTGGGCGTCCCGCTGGACGGGCACTTGAACTTCACCGTTTTGGCGGCGGGGACGGCGTGGAGCTTCTTCTCCATCTTCTCGGGATAGGTCCAGTACGGAGCGATGGCCTCTGCGGAGCAGAGCGGGGACCTCAGCGTGGCCAAACCCACCGGGGCGTCAGGCACGGGGAGCCCCCGCGCCCTCCTCGTGCTTTAACGCTGGGGGTGCCCAGGGAAGGCGGAGAGGTGGGAGAGGAGCACCTGGCTCCAGGAGGAGCTTTGCGCAGACCCGCTCCCCGCACCGAGCCCTCACCGTGGCCGGGCACCCTGCCCACCCTCGCCTGCCCTTCCCGGACCCCGGGCGATGCTCGCGCGCTTCTCCAGCTTCACCGCGCCCCCCGCAAGCCCAGGGCAGTGCCACGGGCAAACCTATCCCACACTTACGGTTCGGCTTGGTGTTATCCGCCTCCTTCTCCTCTGAGGAGGAATCATCTTCGTCATCGTCATCCTCCGCGGAGGGAAGCGCATCTGCAAGAGAAGAGACGGCCCCAGCTGAACGCCTGCACGCGGACCCTTCCCCTCCCGAGAGAGCCCAGCCGTGGGCTGGCGGCGCGGGGCTGTGCCGGGGCAGGGCGGTGCCGACGCAGGGTGGGGAGGCGCGGGGACCCCGGGTGAACGCTGCGCGTGCCCCCCGGCACAGCCAGGGCTGGCAGTGCCCGCTGTCCCAGCGCCCACGGCCCGTGGCCACCGTGGGGCAATTTTCCCCCAGAGGTGATTTCAGCGTTCCGTGCCATGCGCCCAAGCACGGCTCCTCGCCACGTGCCTGGTGCCACCGGCCGAGACCCTGCGGGCACAGAGCTGCCCCCGAGCCCCGACCTCGAGCGTTCGCTCCTCTCCAGCCTCGCGCTCCGTCGATGCCAACGTGAACCTCGGCTCACGCCCAGCACGCGCCCCCCAGCCGCATGCAGACAAACAGGCGACAACCTCCAGCTGCCTCTCCCCGTGCCGCGGCAGCCGGGACGTCACCGCACCGCGCCGGGAACTCTTCCGGGCACCCCCGGATCGTGGGCTCACCCCGAACTCACTGCGCGGCTGGACTGATCTGTGTCGGCGAGCATGCAAAGGCGTGCACAGCCTGCTCCTCGCTCCGCAGCCCGGCCCCGGGGCCGCCCCTTCCCTGCGTGCCCAGGGCCGCTACGAACCTGAGACGTTGACGGAGAAGTAGGTGGTCTCGCTTCCCGAGGGGCTGTTGGTCATGCAGGCATAGAGCCCCGAGTCCTCGGGCACCGCGTCCCTGACCTCTACCTCCTCCCCGGTAATGCGCGTCCGGTTGTTCTCAGCCAGCTGCACGCCGTCGCGCACCCAGTTGATGCTCTGGACGTCATCCCTCAGCCGGCAGCGCAGCTGGAGGAGGTCCCCGGGGTGGGCCGAGTAGGACTCCACTTCGATTTTTGCTTTGGGCAGAGCTGGAGGAGTTAGGAGAGAGAAGGAGAAAAAGGAAAAAAAGAAAAAAAAAAGGAGAAAAGAAATAGAGACCAAAGGAAACCATGCAGCTGCTGCCGCGGCTGTGTTAATGAGGCAACATGCGCTGCTGGGACGCTCCCGCTGCGGCGCCGGGGACCGGCCGTCCCGGTGAGCGCGGGGCAGGGAGCCGGCGGGGGCGGCTGCGGAGCGGAGGGGAGGCAGAGGCGGTGAGCACCCCAAGCAGCACCAAGCGCTTCACCCCCGCGGCAGGACCCACTGGGCGGCCGGGGAGCTCAAAACCACCCACGCGCCCCTCGGCCTCGTACCGAGCACCGCTCAGCCCACGGGGAGCATGCCACAGCGGGGGCTTTGAAATGGGGGAGAAACAGGCAACCTGAGATACCTCAGGCTGCACCGGATGCTGGGGCAGGGTCTGGCCTCTCCCAGGAGCATCCCAAATCCCTGCTCGGCTCTGCCGCCGCGCAGGGGTCCCGGATCCCCACCACCGTCAGCAGGCAGCCAGCGAAGCGCGCCAGGGTCCCCAGGCCTCACCCCGGTTAGAGCGCTTGGCGGCAGCGGGACGAGGGGGCTGCACCAGGACAGCAGGCAGGGGAGCGGGGGTCTGCGAGAGCGGCGGCGCTGGGAAAGGTCAGCCCAGGGGAGCTCCAGCGAAACAGGTGCCGGCCGCGCGCTCCCGCTCGCAGCGACCCGGGGCAGGGAGCTGCAGCTGCTCCCCGATGCGACACTTGTGCGAGCGGCACAAAGATCCTTTCTCTCCGTCCCACTGCTGCGTGATCTCGTCTCTCCTGGCCCTGCTCGTGCAGAGATGGCTCCGTCCTCGGGCGCTGCTCTCCACGCTCCGTGGGGATGCATGAGCGGCTCTCCCAGTCCTGGGCTTGCTGCAGACTTCTGGGTTTCAAACCATCTCTTCGAACTTCAGAGCCCGAGGAAGGGTTCAGGCTGCGGCCGCTCCGTGGGCGCTGGGGCTCCCTGCGACAGCGCGGGGTGGATGCAGAGAGAGCGTCACCCCAGGGACGAGCACCGTGGGCTGGCGTTGCTGCGGGAGCAGCAAGAAGGGGCGCACGGCGCTGCGGCGGGCGCTGCTCGCGGGGCAAGAGCTGCTCCGTCCTGGAAGGAGGCACGGCGATTCCATGAGGTCTCCGGGGAAGGGCAAGAGCCGATGGTGCTGTGGCGGCACAGCTGAAGCTCTCCTCAGTGCCACTGCTCCTTATCGGAGGGGTCCAGAGCCGGGGTTGGAAAATCCCACCAAACCCTGCGCAGGCAGCCCAGCAGAAGCGATCTGGAAACATCCACGCTCCAGCCAAGCCGCGGTTGGAGAGCTGTGTCCCCAGGGAACGAGGGGCTCGGCGGCACGCCGCCCGCCGGCATCCTGCTCCGGCCACAGGAGCGAAACCGCAGCTCTCCCTCGGGACCCACGCAAGCCCCGGCGAGGAGCACAGCGACCCGCAAGCCGGCAGCCAACAACGAACGCCCACGGCGCCCGGGCGCGCGCCGGAGGGGCTGCCTGACGGCGGGGCCAGCACCCGCTCCCACCCTCACCTCCTGGCGCCCACCGAGCCGGAGCAGCACAACCTCGTCCCCCTTCCTCTGCATGGAACAGCACGTCCTGGGCCCACTGCCCGCCAAAAGCAAGCACGGGGTCTCTGCGTGGGCTGACATCGCCCTGAGCTGAGCCAGCGAGCGGTGCGGGGCCGGGGACGGCAGCAAGGCACTGGGACCCACCGGCGGCTCCGTACTGCCAAAAATGAAAGCTCGGCTCGCCAGAAACTCTCATTTTCCACGCCGTGCTCTGCGCTTTGCTTTCTGGCCGCTCCTCTTCTCCTCGCGCTGACGAGAAGCTTGGTGGGGAAAATGGCTACAAGCAGCTCCAGAGCTTCTCCTTCTCCTTCGGCTTAGTGCTCGCAGCAAGCAGCGCGCTGGGACGAATTCTCTCTCCTCAGCTGCTAGAGGACCAACAGCCAGGGCTCCGGATCCGTCAGCGAGAGGATCCAAAGTGTTTTAACGTGGAAGGCGAGGACTGGTGAGTGTCCCTCGGGCGGCGAGGCGAGGGTCTCGCTTTTGTAATCCTGTTTGCTCCGGTTTTCTCCCGCAGGACGGGCGCATCTCGTCCCTCCGATTTGTGTTTCAAGTGATTTGTCACAGCCATCTCCCCGCGCATGCAGCGCGGCAGCCACGTCCCGTCGCCGTCTGTTTGAACGCCATGGGACTGGGTAACGCAGCGTCCTCCCGTCCGTCCCGACATCCGTCCCGACGCCCGTCCCGAACAGAGCAAGGTCAGCGCGCGATAAACAGCCGGGAAAACCCAAACCAACACGGAACGCGGAGCGGCAGCTGCCTCGGACCCTTATCTCGCTGCCTCCCCTGCGCTCAGCTCTGCCCCTCCCCGTGCACCCACCAACTTCTCCTCCTCGCGCAGAACAACCTGCAGAAGGTGGCTGGAGCCTCCGAGGACCCCACACCCGTCAACATCCCCCGAAATCTCCGTCGCCTGTCCCAGGCCACCCACACTCCAGCACACGAGGAGCCACGTGCTGGGGTCCAGCGTCCCACGTCCCATGGCCACGGTGCCGAGGCGCGGCAGGCGTTGCTGGACCCGCGAGGTCCCACCACACCGCAATTGAACCGATGCTGGGACAGCGCAGGATCTGTCCAGTCAGCAAAACACTGCCGCGGCCCCAGAGCTCATATGCGTACGGGTCGCCCCCTCACCGAGCTGCCCGGGGGACGGCCACGGGCTCCTGCCCACCAGCTCGCCCAGAAAAGTCTGCGGGAAACCCCATCGGTGCTGGCTGGGGAAGCTCCTGCCAACCCCCTGCTCCGCAAACACCTCTCAGCCGGGTCTGCAGGCTAGGGAGGAGGTGGCCTGGGGGCAGAGGAGGAATTTGGAGGGAGGGAAAGCTTTTGGGTCACCCCAGTGCGACGCTGGGGCTCAGGGCGGCAGCGACCCAGGCGCAGGTGGGTCCCTTGCCACGGGCACGGCATCGTGCAGGGTCCTGGGCGCCCTGTCCGAGTGCCACCACTCCTTGGGGACACCGAACTGCGGGCTCCGCTGCGCCCAGGCGGGGGCCGGGGGTCTGCCGGCGTGTGGCCAGATCGCTTTTCAAAGGCAGCAGCCCCCTCCCCCAGCCCCTCCGAGTCACGGGGCTGTTTTGCATTACCAGCACGACGGGGACGCGCAGAGGCGTCGAGCGTGATGGACGGGAGAGGGGAGGCAGAGGGCACGGCAAGATCCTGCCCTCTGGTAACCCAACGCACAGCTCTGGCACTCCCGGCTAAGGCGGAAAACGCGGCATGGTGGGAACGGCCTGAGAAGGAATTCACAGGCTAATGAGCATGTCCAGGTTCGCTCACCCTCCGGGCGGGAGCGGGCTTGGCCGACGCTGCCGCGGGGCGGCCCTGGCAGGCAGACAGCACTGCGGCCACCGGGACGGTGCTGCTGGCACCGCAACGGCCCCGCTCGCACTGCAGCTGACGCGCAGAAGCGCCCTTGGAAACGCGGCTGCTCCGTTAAACCAGGGATGGTGGCGGGTGACACCCAGGGCAGCACGGTCCCGGGAGCATCCCGCAGCGTGAGCCACGGTACCGTGAGCCATGGTTACCCTGAGCCACGTTACCGGTGTCCCCTCCGCGTACGTTAACTACGGCGAGCCTGTTTGCTCACCGGCCTCCAACAGCCCGGGACGTCTCTTTCACAGGTTCTGCTTTTCTGTAACCTAAACCAAGGCACCAGACGCAGCCGCTCGCAGAGCCGCCAGCCCGGCCGGCCGTGCCCATCGCAGCGTGAGCAAGCCCCGAGCAGCCCATGCGAGCAAAAGTTTAACCAGCCAGACAAACACTTGGCTCTCCTCCCTGATCCCCTGCCTGCCCGGCGAGGCTCTGGGTGCTCCCAGCATCCCACAAAGGTCGGTCGGTGCTGGGATTCCTCTCCCCAGCCGGGAGCTGTGCGGCTGCAGGGGTGCTTACAGCCCGGTGAGCGAAACAGCGACGGCGAGGGGAGCCAACGCGCCAGCGCCTGCCTGCAGAAAGCACCAGCACGCGCTGGGTCTGGCAATCTGGCACACCTCGACCAGCCGCCGCTCCCTTTTCAACCGAAACTCTTTGGGCTGGGGGCAGCACCAGCTTCCCAGTGCGGATCCTGTGGGGCACAGCCCCGTCCCGGTGCAGCAGGGACACGAGCGCGTACAGCCCGTGGGGAGCCCGAAAAGTAGACGCATGCCGCAACAGCCAGCGTGGCCTGCGGTGGATTTATTACTTTACCCCAGCTTTGAAATGGAACCGAAAGTGGAGCTGAGCCCGGCGAGCGCCGGCCAGATGGAGAGTGTCACCAAGCGCGTATAACTGTCACCGGCTCCCCCAGGGCTGGCCCCCACCGGGACGGGGATGCGGGGCGGCACGGATTTCCCTGCGGCACAGATTTCCCCGCGCCCCAAAGCCCGGGCAGGCACAGAGCGCAGCAGGCCGGCCGCAGCCCCCCAGGGCGGCGGGACCCTCCGGCTGTGCCGGCCATGGCGATGGCGATGGCGATGGCAATAAAGCGGCCAACAAAGCATCGCGGGGACAATGCGGGCGGGGGGCGAGGGCCGGAGCCGTCGGTTGCCCTGGAGACCCCAGCGGGGCTTTCCGAAGGTATTTCCTGAAGAAAAAGCACACACATGCCCGGCAGCCCCGCTAATCCCAACAGGAAGCGCTTACCGGGACGCGGGGATTGGCTTCTTTCTTATTTAAAAAGCTCCTGCTCCTGCCGCTCCCCCAGCCCGGGCTGTGCCGGGGGGGACGCTCCCCCTGCATCTCTGCGCCCCGGGGCCATGCCCATCCCTGGCTCCCCTTCCCCGGGGAAAGGCTGCAGCGCGGGGGAGTGGGGGGGATGCCGGCGGCCAAGCATCGGGGGCTCGGGGCACCCACAGCTCCTGCCTGGGGGCCTCAGGGTACCCCCGGCCCTTCCTGACCAAGCCAGCCTGGGGGGCAGGGGGCTTCTCCCCACTCTCCGGACCCCAGACGGTGGGCGAGGGGGGGTTACGCACTGCTCCGGGCACCCCGCTCGTCAAATGAAGCGGCATTTAATTAACAGGCGTGTTGGGAGTTTGCAAAGCTGTCGGAATAAATCCGCGCCCCCCCCCCCAGGACACCCCCGGCCACGCTGGGAGCTCGGCAGCAGAGAGCAGCCCCCGGGGCCCATGCTCACCCGTGGGACAGCCGAGGGTCCCGCCTGGCCGGGGGGCACAAGCCAGCCCCCCAATCCCCACGCGTGCCTGCGGCTTTTGGCAACAGAACGCTGGCTTTGCCCGGGCCCCGGCCGGCTGCGGGTGCAGGCGGGGTTCCCGTTCCTCTCCCCACGCCTCTCCGAGCCACCGCACACGGGGGGCTCGACAGCCAGCCAGCCCCCAGCCCCACGGCCGCCCCCTCGCCGTGGGGCAGCTCCGCGGCCCAGGCTGTGGCAGAGTGCTGCCGCTTTTCCCAAAGACTCATATTTCTTTTTTTTTTTTTTCCTCCTCAATTAAGGGCTGGAGCGACAGCATCCGAGTGGAAAGGCGGGAGGCGGGGAACAATGCCGGCTCGACGGGCTGGGAGGGGAAGGCCGGCAGTGCAATGCCCCAGAGGACACGGCCATGCCCCGGAGAGCGAGGGGGGGCTGGGGGGCTGCTGGGACCCCCCCAGCTCCAGTCACGATGCTGGGCTGCTGCCATCGACAGCAGAAGCGCAGGAGGCTTCACGGCTTGGGGGATCCCAAAGCTGCTCTGAACCTCATCCCCCCGGGATCCCTGGGGCGAGGAGACGCTGAGAGCTGTGAAACCAAGGGGTTGGGGGGCCGGATGGCAAAATGGGGAGGGGGGGACAAGCCGGGGACCCTTGCCGTACCGTGGCTGGGGATGCTGTGGCTGGAGCTGTGCCAGAGCCCTGGATGCCTTCGGTGCTGGGGGCGGGGGGCAGACCGCAGCCCCCGGGCTCAACTGCAACCTCCCCACCAACGCCCTGCGAGTTTTGGGGAGAGGAGGCGGCGGCCGCACACCCCCCTGCTCACTGAGGTGCCCGGAGCTGCCGGCCGAGCGCGCTGCCAGCCCGGACGCTGGGCTCCCGTGGGGTGCGGATCAAGACCCCCGGACGCTCCAGGCACAACAAAGCCCGGCCCCCCGGGAGCCCGGGCCCCCGCAGATGGGGCCGGGGGAGGTTAAGCCAGCGGCCAGCTGGGCGGCCGGCATGGGAAATGGGGCAGCCCCCCGCCCCAAGGGGGCCCTGGGCCTCCGCTGGGGGCCGCAGCCCCGCGCTCCTCTCCAAACCCCCCCTGCTCCGGGGACTGCGTGCATCCCCTGGTAAAGTATATTTCGGGGTTCAGCACGCCCCAAAACGAGCTGCCCCAGGCAGGACCCCACACCCTGGGACACACTCCCCACAAAAACCCGCTCAGCCCCCCCAGCACCCCCCGGGCAGGGATGAGGCAGACCCCAGCAGTGGAAATGCCTGAACAGCGGCCAGGACAATAGCAGAGAAGGAGAGAGGGGAAAAAAAAAAAAACCTCCCCTCGGCAATTTTCTGCAGGTTTCTATTTAACCTGAAGACAAAGAGCAGCTTTGTGAGGGAGAGCGACGGAGGTTGCGCATGGAAATTTCTTGGCTTTTCCCCTTAACTAGGGGTTTTTTACCACCTCCAAATTTAGGTAACTATAAAATGCAGCAAGTGCCCATTAATATTTTATTTGCTGCAGGTTTCTGACAAAGGCAGAGCTCCCCACGCCACGAGGAGAGGCGGCTGGAAATGCTCTGTGGTGAGGCAGGGGCCGCTGGCCGGGCACGGGGGATTACCCGCGCCCTGAGAAGGGAGCTCGGCTGTCTCCGAACCGGGAGAAAACCGAAACCCTGTAAACATCCAGAACAAAGTCGGGGCAAGTGCCGCCTCCGTGGCGGAGGGGACCCAAGCGCAGCCGCCGCTGCCCCACGGCCGGCTCAGGTGATGCTCACAAGCCGACGGCGATGCTGGGGACACGATGCCCCACGGCACAGGAGTTGTGCCCCCATGCCCACCCTGAGGGACCCCAAACTCCCCCGGGGCTGGATCCAGAGCCCACCCTGGCAGGTGACCCACAAGGTGCCAGCGGCATGGCCATGGGTCCCGGCTCTTCCCATCCCGCATGTCCTGCCGGGAGCATTTTGTTCCCAGCCGCCAGCCCCGGAGCCAAGGGACGGACTCTGCCCCCGCCGGGCTCCTGCTGTGGCACTAATTGGGCCGCCCTGGCGAGAACCGTGCCGGGAGACATTTCCAGTGGTTATTGTCAGCCCTGGCATGAGGCTGGCGAGGAACCAGCTCCCTCCTCTCCAACCTCTCCTCCTCCGCCGCCTGCCACTGCTCTCCAAACCCTCCGGGGCTCCCTCAGCCCCCCAAACCCCACCTTTGCTCACAGCAGCCCCGAGCCTGAACGCCTGGACAGCTTTCCCAGCGCGATCGCCGGGGCCGGGTCCGTGGTGCTGCTCTCCTGGCGACACAAGCGCCATCCTTACCCCAAACACCACCAGGAAACCTCTTCCAGGAAGAGCAATCTCCCGAGAAAAACATGTTTACCGCTGTCAACCGCATTATTTACAGAAGTGGGGAGTGAGCATGCCAACGGAAAAATCTCGGAGATGGTCCCTGTGAGCGAGGGTCTGCTCGGGCCCCGCTCCGCAGCCCGCAGCTCCCCGGGGAGCGCGCACAGCTCCAGCGATCTTGTGGGACGTAGCCATGACCAGGGTACCCGCTGCTGCGACCCTGGCCCGCCAGCCGCAGCTCCACGGCACGCTTCCAGCCATCGCCCCCCACCCAGGCCAGCGCAGGGACCCCTGTTGCAGCACGGTTTGCTCGCTGGTGCCAGCTCCCACCCTGTCCCAAGCCCTGAGCCGCGAAGGGACCGCGGGCACTGGGAGAGCCGCTGCTCACCAGCGCACCGCGCAGCGCCGTGCCCGCGCTGGCAGCACCGGCCTCTCGAGGTTCTGGTGGGAGGAAGAGGGAAGGGGGAGTGAGCCTTAAAAAGCAAAGCGGTACCCCTCAGACCAGACATTCTTGGGTAATTAAAACCAAAAGGCAGTTAAGCCAGAAGCCCTGCACGGCGCTGCCTGGTCTGCTTATTCTCTGCCTCACCGAGGGGAAGGCCAAGGCTTTGAAATGCCAGAGCGGTGCTTTCTGTGGGGGCCGGCTGTCTCCAAGGGCAGGGCACCCACCCAGCCCACCGCCACACCTCGGGGTGCCAGCGGGGCTCCGGCAGGAACACAGCCCCAGCCACGAGCCCTTGCACGGCTCTGAGGGATGAACAGCGGGCGGGACGCCTCGGTGGGGCACAGACCAGGGCTGCAGGACCCGCCTGAGCCAGCCCCAGCTTTACGGGGGCTGCCGTGGGGCAGCGCGGAGGGCGGGGAGCTGCGACAAGCAGGGACCCCCCCAGGCAAGATGGCAAACCCGGCCCCGTGGGCAATCCCAAGCTGGGAGCAAGGCCAGAGCATCCCGGGGGTCTCCGTGGGCTGCGTTCATCCCGCACAGAGCCCGCCCTGGTACCCTGCGCCCAAATCCTCGCCCCGCCTGCCGAGCCCAGGAGCACCCAGCACCAGGGGAAGCGGGGCTGGACGAGGGCTTCGGATGGGGCTGGGGCTGGAGGCTGCCACAGGGCAGCAAGCGCCACGACACGCAACGGCCCTGGGCCGGGGACACAGCCCCCGGGGCTCCGCGTCCTTCTCCAAACCCACAACGGCGAGCTTTGCCGCGATTCTTCTCCAGGCTGAAAACATCCACAGGCGATGCCGGAACCACGCACGCACTTTTCGTGCCCGCACAAACCACTCTTAGCAGACAAGATGTCCCACGCGGCACCGCGCCGCCGGAGAACGCGCCCGCGCCCCTGCTGCAGCCCCCACGGCTGAACCGCGCACCAGCCTCTGCCTCTTCCGCAGCGAGACCGGCGATCTCGTCGTGGCCAGGGCAGACACGCAAAGGACGAGGGAGCCGGGCGCCCGGCGGCGCGGCCGTGTCGGTGTGCGCCTTACCTTGGTCGGGCAGCGTGGGCGCCGGCCGGGCAGCTGAGAGCGCGGCTGTGACCAGCACAGCCCAAAGGATGAGGCACCGCCAGGTAAACATCCCACTGCTGCGGCTACTGCTCGGCGACTGGGCTCCGCAACTCCCACTCCATGGGGACCCCAGGCTGGCCCCGGGCGGGCCCGGGGGGTTCTCTGCCGGGCCGTCAGCCCCTGCGAGCTGCGAAGGAGGAAAGCAGAGTCAGGGCAGGGCACCCCCGCATCCCACCACCCATCGCGCGGCTCCGCCATCCCGGGGGATGCTCCGGGAGCACCCCGCCCCGCCAGCAAGGTGGCGGGTCCCCGCGGAGCCCTCCGCAGCCCCACGCGGCCCGGCGCTGACTGGCAGGGTTATGTTTTCCTGCGTAAAAGCGCTGATGTGTCGAGAGCAAAACTGCTGGCGAAGCAGAATCGAGCGCAGCAAGGTTTCCCAGAATGGTGGGAGAAATTGTCAAAGGCCAGTTAAAGAAAGGGAGAATCCTGCTCTCCTGCTTTTCTCTTCTTGTGCTTAATTCGTGCCAAAAAAGGAACTGCCATCCAGATCAAAATGTCACAAAATTTTTGAAACAAAATCCCCTTTCACTCAAGCCGGGTCATTGTGGTCTGGCAGCTCCCAGAAATTTCTTCGTTTTCTTTAACTTCGCTCAGATTAAAAACAATCTCACAACCTTGAAAGGTGCTGTGGGACAGCAGGGACATTCCTTTTGGGCCCCCGCGTCCCCCCGGCGTGAGCATGCCGGCAGGCCCGGTGTTTGCCAACGCTCTCCTGCCTCTCTCCTGCTTCCACAACCAAATCCCAGGTATCCAGGCCAAAACCGGACGTTATCCATGTCACCGCACACCCCCGATGAAGCGGATCCTGCTCCATCCCATAGGATGTACAGGGCACGCAGGCAGCCACCCCTATGGAAGCACGCTCCCGGAGCCGAAGGGGTTAGCCGGCGCCTCGCCCCGCTCCCACACACGGCAGATCTCTTTCCACCGACAGCTGTTTTCGGAGAGGCCGTTTGGGGAGAAATCCCCCAGCTTCCACGGCCAATGCTCCAATTCGCTCTCATCCCTGCCAGCTCTCACGCCGGGCTCGCCAGCCCGCCCATCCTAGCGGGTCCCCATCCCATGTGGGAGGCATCGGAGCCAGATCCTGGCCCAGGGTGCCCTGGGGATGTGCTGTCCACGGCCCTCATCCCTCCCGCCCTGCCCATCCCGCCGTGCCGGGAGCTTTGCCAAAACACGTTTGAGGGGGACGCCGGAGCCAAAGCCCGAGCCCAGCCACTCCCGGCCCAACTGCTCCGGCAGTGGGGACGCGAGCAAAGCCCCGCGCTCCACCCCCGCGCCACATCTGCGGCTCGGCAGCAGCCGGGGATGGAGGTCCCGACACCGGCCGTCGTTAACGCTCCCGATGGGCTTTGCCGGAGAGCTCGCCGGCGTGATCCCAGCCCAGTTAATCGCACAACCCGAGCGCCATCCCGGCCAGGGCGCTGCCGGCGGCGGATGCTGTGGGAGAAGGGCAAGGACCAGGGTGCGGACAGGACGATGCCATCCCCAAAATCCCTCCTCCAGGCTCCGGCGGCCACAGCACCGCAGCCCTCACCCAGCATCCCCAGCTCACCCCGTTCCTCTCCCGACCGGCTCGCGCTCCCTGGAGCCCCGTGCCGAGCCGTTCCCAACCTGCCGCGTGAACAGGCGCTTCCTTTCGCCACAAGACGTCTGTCCAAAGTATGTGCTGTGAAAAACAGTGAGTAATCGGTGTCGTGAGTAATAAGCCGCTACTCATCCTCCCCACGCACTCGGTCCGTCGCTCCGGCCACCGCCTCTCCTGCTCCAGCGAGGGAGACAGACCCTTTGCTCCCCTTGACCGAGCGCCGGCTTTTCCGCACGGATGGGCTGAGCAGAGCCCCGAAGGGCTGCGGTTTAACACGGGGGCTGCCCGGGGGGCTCAGACCCCCCGAACGGCCACTGCAGCCCCGGGAAACCCAGCCGGGGCGCACGGCGGGGGGATCCGGACGCCTCCTCCCTGCCCCAACCGCTCTGGCTCCGGGCGGCGCGGGGGCACGCGGGACTCGAGGTATTGACACAAGCAGGCGGGCAGGGAAAAGCGGCACCCAGCAAACACCGGCGTTATCTCCCCGTGCCAGCGCTCCCCGGCGCCAGGCAGCACGCGTTAAAATAGTTATTGAATGTTAGCAATTTATCAGGGTTTGGAAGGGGGAGGTGGAATTCTTCGTGGAAAAAAAAAAAAAAAAAAGTCTTTGGTATTTCTGGAAATTATTTTCTGTCTCTAAGTGGTTTTGTTTATCGGCAGCACATGCTCCCCGGAACATGGCCTAATGCGGAGTCTGCGTGGGCCTCCCGCGAGGGGAGGGATGGAGGGGAGGGATGGAGGGGAGGGATGGAGGGGAGGGAGCGCCTCCAGAAGCGGCAGTTCCTGAAAAATGAGTCAGTGCTGGCTCGGCACGCAGCAAAGCCCTTCTCCAGAAACACCTCGGAGCAGGCGCCTTCCAGCTGATTCAGGGGCTCGACAGCAGCGTCTTTCCATGGCGTAGGGACGGCTGGGCAGCGCAGAGCTCCCCGCGTCCGGGAGAGGCCCTGGGAGGGAGGAGGAGGAGGGATGGGTGCCAGGATCCAGAGGGAAGGCACGCGGGATGCTCGGCTCCCCGGGGCAGATGCAGGACAGGGACGCATCCCGCACACGGGGGTCACTGCGAGCATTCCACCGGCTCCCCCCGGCCAGGCTCAGCAGCGCCCTGGGAAACCCCCAGCTTCCCAAAGGGAAGGGGCAGCACAGACCCTTCCCAGGGAAAAGGGATCCCCGCAGCACCCCGACCCCTGCCCCCCGGGCTCATCCCGGCTCGCTGGCACACTGCATTTACCGCTCAGCGGCGGACTCGGCCAACTAAAAATGGAAGCGGTGAGCGAGGAGCCAGGGCCAACCGCCCCTCAGAGAGCTGCCTGCGAGGCCGCGGTGACAACCCACCATTACACCCACAGAGCTATTTCGGAGCAGCCACAGGACTCCTCGGTGCCCCCTCCCCAGGACGCACGCTCCCCACGCACCCGTGCGTCGGGGGAGATGTTCCCACGCAGCATCCATGCGCCCACGCGCAGCAGCCTCACACAACCCATCTCCCCCGCTGTCCTCGGGGACCCCGAGGGCCGCACTCTCGCCTCTCCCGTGCCCGTGAGTCAGCGGGCTGAGCTGTCCCAGAAGGTCCCAGCACGGGACGGCGGCCCCTTCCCATGGCTCATCCCCAGGAATGCACCCAGGGTGCCAAAAGCAGGAGCCGGTGCCGGAGCAGGGTGCCTGGCTGGGGCACCCGGGGGTGGGAGCCCAGGCTCAGCCCGGGGCTTCCCGCAATGCCGTGCCATTCGCAGGGCGTCACTGGTCCGGCACCGGTGCCAAGGGCAGGAAGCTGCCACCCAGGTTCCGTGGGGCTGTGAACTGGGGCAGCTTCACCCCCGTGCAGGCAGCTGCCGCCTCCCCGTCGGGGCAGAGCTGGCCTGCACAGCATCCACCACGTCAGAGCGTCCCGGAGCCTCGGCGCCAGCCGCTGGCCTGTAACGCGGCCGGCAGAAAAACAACAGGGCAAGGCCAAATTCAACAGGGAGAAGAGTCGGAGCTCGGCTCCGGGTCCGCAAGGCTCCAGAAGCCTGGGCTGGGGGGCTGCACCCAGCTGGGGGCCACGTGCCCCGCGGGGCGCGGAGGTGGTGACCGCACAGAAGCCCTCTGGCTCCAAAATACAGAAAGGAGATTCGGTTTTTCTCCAAGGCTCAACGTGAGCAGCCCTCCCAGTGCCCTTGGGGAAGAAGGGCGCACCAAAGGCAAAATTCGTGGGCGATGCAGGGAAAAGCCTTCCCCTTGCCCCATGCTCCTGCCCCAGCCGGCAGCTCGGGTCGGGAACCAAGTATTTGCTGAAATGAAGAGCAAACACAACTGCAAATGTAACTACAGGGAAAAGCTATAATGCCTAAAGCAGACACACACTTGGAAAAATAAATATCCAACCGCGCAGCGCACATACCACGTTAACCCTTCCCGGCCCGCCGTGCAGCCCCGCAGCTACCCCGGCTGTCTGGGCACCACGTTCACCGCATGCTGCGGGTGTCCAGCGGCGAGGGAGCCTGGCACGGGCTCAGCCCCACTTGCGCGGCCCCTTCCAGCAGCCGGGGCGTAGGGAGCTGGAGCATGGGGGGAAACCAGCTGGGGCTGCAGGCGACGCAGTGCCCAGGCCAGGTGATGCTTTTTGGCAGATAAATAAACAGGAGCTCCAGTTCACACCCGAAACCAACCAGGGCTCCCTCCCAGCGCTCCCACGGCCGGCACCTTGCGCGCGGTGAAGCCCGCAGCCGATGGACACGGGCTGCTCTTGCAAGGGCGCTGCTCCTGCCTTCGCCCCGTCGGGGCAGGGACTGTTTATTTTAATCCTCTCCGAGCAAGACAAGGAGAAGGCAGCAGTGCATGCCAGCCACCGCAGAGATTAAGGGAGGAAGTGCTCCCGTGTGGGGAAAATGGCTGCTAGCCAGAGCGGGCTGCGGGGGCCGCGCGCCTGCAGCATCCCCGGGGCCAGGCAGGGCGGCCGCCCCCCTCCCGCACCCCCCACTCCTCTGCACGCGCGCTGGCGTCCAGCTGGGCAGCACCCAGAGAGCTCCAGGCAGAGCCAACCTCCGCCTCCGCCCGAACGCAGATCCCAGTTTCGTTCCGGCTGGGACCCTGGCGGAGCAGCAGCCTCCCAGCCCGACTGTTTTACCGGTGCGGTTGGGCGAACCGCACCGTTACGGTTTAAACATTGACGGGAAGGAAGCTGCACCAGCCAGCCGTGACACCCCAGCCGCGGGGCAGTAACTCAACAACCCGGGCAGCGGGGAATCGCGAGGCGGCTTCGCCGCTCCTCACGTAACGCGAACGCCTGGCGCACGGACGCGCCTGCACAAGGCCAGCCGGCTGCCGCTGCGGCTCACGGCCCCAACGGCAAAAAATCGCCAAGGCCGCCAGCACGGAGGCCACCCCAAAGCCAGCCCCGCACGCGGCGGCCCGGTGGCTAACGGAACACGGCGGGCATAGTCGGCCACCACGCCGCCGCGCTCCCCGCGCCTTCGCCACGTACGAAGGAGGGCGATTTGCTGGGACCCGCAAAGAGTTTGGCTAAGGGGGCTCCGGGGGCCCCAGCTCCCGCCAGCGACTCGCGCACACAAAAGGAGGCACAAACTCTGGGAGCGCGTTACTGTGAGCGCCTCCGCCCCGGGAGCGCCCCGGGACCCGAGACCTTCAACAAAACCCAAACCCACCTCCTTTGCCATCTTTTTCTGGAAGCCGTGAGGCTCCCACCTCGGAACTTTTTCGGAACGGGGGACCGGGCAGCAACTGGGA
Source organism: Ardeotis arabs (assembly GCA_011801015.1). Lineage (NCBI taxonomy): Eukaryota > Metazoa > Chordata > Aves > Otidiformes > Otididae > Ardeotis > Ardeotis arabs. The sequence continues at coordinate 44,063 of JAAGAY010141636.1, read as the reverse complement.
AAGCAGTCCCTGGCCTCCCGGGAGGGGTCTCGGGCCCCAGCCCCCCTGGCCCGGGGCTGCGGGGAGGTTTCCAGCCTCGGCTCGGCCCCACCGCCTTTCCAAACTGCCGCCCCCGGGGGCTGCAAACCAGGACCCCCGCAGCCCCCGGGGGGGGCTGCAAAACCGCGGGCTGCAAACGGCGACCCCCGCCGCCCCCGGAGGCTGCAAAACCGGGACCCTCACTGCCCCCGGGGGGCTGCAAAACCGTGGGCTGCAAAACCGGGACCTCCGCCCACTCCGGGGGCTTCAAAACTGGGGCCCCCTGACGCCCCTGCGGATGCTGCAAAACCGGGGGCTGCAAACCGGGACACCCGCCGACCCCGGGGGCTGCAAAACCGGAGCCCCCGACGCACGCACGCACACTGGTGCCCGCAAACCCCCAGTTCCCGCAAACCGGAACCTCCCCCGGTACTCGCAAATCCCAGCGCCCGCAAACCGGAGCCCCCCCGCCGATACTCGCGAAGCGGGGCCGCCGTCGAGCCGCCCCGCCACGGGCGCACCGGGGGAGTCGGAGCAGGGGGGTCCGGGCGCGACGGATCCTCGCGGGACGCGGCCGGGACGGGGATGGCCCCAGGTCCCGGCTCGGGGCCCGGCCGCGCGGAGCACAAAGCGGTGCCCGGTCCGGTCCCGGCCGTACTCACCGGAGCCCCGCCGCCGCCGCGAACAATGGAGCGGAGCCCGGCCGGGGCGAGAGGCGCAGCCCCGCCGCCGCCGCCGCGCTCACAGCGGCCGCCCCATGGCGGGGCCGGCCCGAGGTGGCGGCGGGAGGCGCTCCCGGAGCCGCTGCCGCCCCGACGGCCGCTGCCGCTGCCCGCGCCGCCGCCTCCCCGCCGCGTCCCCGCCGCCGCCGGACTGAGCCGCTCCCGCACCGCCCCCCGCCTGCGCCGGCTCCTCCCCTGCCTGCCTCCCACCCTCCTCCTCCTCCTCAGCGGAGGAGGCTGATGGGGCTTGTAGTCGCCTCGTTGCCGCCCCCGTTCCCCCGGCAGTGGGGTCCCCGTCGGGTCCGTGCTGCGGCGGGGTGCTCGCCCCCTCGGAACCCCGGGCCCGGCGGGCACAGGGATCGCCTGCACCCCGCACATTTCCCTCCCGCAGGTAGCGGGTGCGGGCAGCCCCCAAGGAAGGCCGCGGGGTACACCCCCTCCACGAGCAGCGCTTTGCGGGGCTCCCAGCCCCAAATCCCTCCCGGGAGCCATCCAGGAGCTGCTGCAGCCCCTTGTCCTTCCCAGCTGCGCCCGGCGGGCAACCTTTCACCGAGGCTGGGAGCGGGAGCATGGCAGGGGCACCCCAAAAACACTCAACATGCACATGCGCCTCCTGCTCAGCCTCAGCCGGGACCCCACGGGGTCCCCGAGCCGGGCAAGGGGGGATCTTGCCCCAGCCTGCCCTCGGTGGTCCCCCATCCCACAGAGCCCTGTGTTGTGCAGCCCGGACGAGCTCCCCCAAAGCCAGGCTGCGGGGCGGCTCAGGCGCCGTGCAGGAGGCACGGGAGCAGCCCCCAGTCAGGGCGTCCCAGAATGAAGACGTCTCTGGCGGCAGTGAAAGACCTGCGCGAGGCAATGTGTGAGTGATTAAGTTATAAGGGGAAGAGGACAGGCTGAATTAGCCCTGTCGATCACCAGAGCTATATTTGAACCAAATGCTGGGCATCCATCTTCAGGAGCAGCCTCGTGCTGGTTCAGGCAGCCGTTCCGCTTGCCATGCCAAGACCCACTGAATATTTTCTTCCCGGGATGACAGATGTGTGGAGGGGGAGATGGGGGAGGCAACACACCTGCCGGCGCGCGGTCCTCCCAGCAAGCTGAACACGGGGAGAGGTTTGATGACGGCAGGGCAGCAGAGCCGACCCCAGCCCCCCACAAGCCCAACTCACCCCACGCATCTCTGGGGTGGCCTGGGCCGCCGCCGCCCCCCAGCCCTGCTTTCCTCTCCCCGCATCGCCCAACAACCGCGCCACGCTGCAGCGGAGGTGCCCCGCGCGCAGGGCTGCCGGGGCTCTGGCTGGGCACCCGCAGGAGCTGCCCCCCACAGCCCCTCCTGAGCCCGCTCTGCTGCCGCTGTTCCTTGGGGACGGTTTTCTGCTTGACCGCATCTACGGGACACACGTTCTCGGGCCTTTGTAAGGTGTTTGCAAATGGCAGAAAATGGGGAAAACCATCCCCTGCTCCTGGGAGGCTGCATCCCTGTGCTCAGCATCGCCGTGGGGCTCAGTGCAGGGGTGACCACAAGCTGTCACCATCTGATGGCATGAGCAGGGCACAAGCAGGTCCTCCAGGATGGACAGGGGCTGGTGTTCGGCTCTGCCATGGGAATTGGAGCACCCATCCCGGGCTTTGCACTGGTTTAGCAAACCCCACCTCAAACCCTACGGGCAGTGGGGCTGGGGCAGCTGGCCCCCATGGGAACGCTGTGTCCGGGCCAGGACAAGGAAGCCGGCCACCTCTGCACTCCGGCTCCCGGCTGCAGCATCAGGAGGCAGCAAACCCCATCACGGCGCAAACCTGCACCGTGACTGCAGGCACGGGACCAGCAGTGGCGATGCGATGGGCGCGGGCACAGGGCTGGGGGAGCCGCCTGTCCTCCCTCGCCCACCCAGGCGGCTTTTCCCGCATCTCCAGAGCGGTTCCAGTGGGAACCGGAGTGTGAAGAGGGGCACAGAAAGGGCTGAGCTGGAGGAGGAGAGACCCAGCACAATAGAGCGGCTCCCCCCTGACCTTGCCTTCCCAGTTAAAGATCTGCAGCTCTCCCCTCCTCCCCACTACAAAGGGGCTCTTTTCAGTCTCTAATTCTGCATTTCGAAAACAAAAGCAGATGCATCGAGTTTAGGTTTGTGGAGGGGGAGGCGAGAGCAAACGCTGAAGAACAAAGAGCTTTCCCTGACAGATCCCACTGACAAAGACTTTGTCAGCTCCATCTCTCCCTGAAAAGGCCGGAGCACATCGGGGTGCGGGGCTCCTGGCAGGCAGCTGGCCGGCTTGCGGCTTCGCGCCTGCGCAAGACAGGCAGAGCACACATGTGCGCAGGACGTGCACGCGGGACGTGCGTGCGGCGGGACGTGCACTGGCTGAGCACATGCGAGCATGCGCCCAGGTTAAGGCGTGCAGCGCGGGATGCCGCCTGGCCCCAGGGGTCCGGCAGGACACCCGTGTCCATCCCCGGACAGGGGCCAGCCCCTGTGCCGCCCTCCCTCCTGACCCCTGGGACACCACCGTCGCCTTTCCCCTGCTCTCCCCGCCGGCTGGGCAGCACGCTCTGCGCAGCGCTCCGCAGAGGCTTCCAGGTGCGTTACCCGACCTTGGCAAACCACCTCCCCGCAGTCTGAGTCACGGAGAGCGATGCAGCACCCCAAGGCCAGCGGCAGCCGGGATGCACGGACGCGGTTTGCCTACGCCACCTCAGAGAAGCTGAGCCCCTCTCGAAGGCCAGCGGCTGGCCCAGCCACCTTCCGGGCATGACTGGGAAGCAAAGCGTTGCCTTTTACAGGAATTTCCCTCTCTCGCCTCTCCGCTCCAGCTCTACAAAGCGTTATTGGCAGCTCTGGCTGCAGCCACAGGCGCTCAGCTGGACCTTGGCTGCCCAGCACCCATGGCAGCATCACTCGGCCGCGCACAGCCCCGTCCCGGCATCTCTAGGTCGCTGCTGCGGCCGGGTAAAGCCTTGGCTTGGGCAAAGCCCTGCCAGCCGGCTGGCTTCCCGGCACCCTCCTTGCTCCCACGTTTCTCTGCTATCAGCACCGACCCAAACTGGCTTTTCCTTCCCTGGCTGCATCTCAACAGCACGGTGCCGTCCCCCCTCCGCTGCCACTTGGCTGCTCTCCTGATGGCGACGAGGAAAACGCGTCCCTCGGAAGCCCCTGCCTGCCGAACCGCCCCAGCACCCCAAACCACCCCAGCACCCCAAACCACCCCAGCACCACTGCACTGGTGGGGGGGAGGATGGGCTCCAGGGCCAGAGATGCTCAGGGCACCCACAGTCACGCTGGGATCAGCCCAGGGACGCGGCGTTCAGAGACCCAGCAGGAGCTGCGTCGAGCAGCTTCAGCCAGGGAGAGCAAAACCTTCAAAGGGCCCAATCCCCGTTTTTTTTTCCCCATTTCCCTGACAGTATCTCCTTTTAAAGCACAGTTGGTAAGAGCTCTCTTCCCCTGCCCACGACGTGCCCTCGCAGGGCAGAGCCGGGGCTGAGGGTCCCGGCCGGCTCCCCCACGGCGCCCACCCTCCGCTTGGGGCACGGCAGCTCCTCCTGCCCCCCGCACCGAGCTGCTTCACCGCCACTGCTCCCCGGGAAAGGCGGGCAGGGTGCAGCGAGCTCTGCTGCGCGGCACTTCTCAGGTCCCAAGGAGCTCGTTACAGCATCACATGATAGTTTATTGTCTGCAGACAACAATCGGGGCAGACAGTCGCAGGGCGGTGTTTGCAGCCAGGCCAGGAGTTCGGAGCGTCCCAGAGCACTGGCCCTCCGGGACAGAGTGGTGTCCCTCCGGGACAGGCTCCCACGGCCACCCCGGGCCCCCCCAGGGGCAGGGGAGGTGGGGGCAAAGGATGCTCAGTGCTCTGCATCCCCTCGGGCGCTCCCGGCACAAAGCTGCAGCCTTCCCCAGGTAAAGGTCTGAGCCATCCATCCGGGAAGCCGCTGCAAGAGAGACCTGCTGGGTTTGGGCCGCGCAGCCTGGGCTCAGCACCGCGGCAGCGGTCCGGCCCCGCAGCACCTCGCTGCGGTTGATAATCCGTCGCCCAAGGGGGAGGCTCTTTAATTTGCTCCGGGGCGAGCGGCAGGCCCTCGGAAGCGCGGCACGGATCCTCCATCCACGAGGACAATGATTCACTGCAGTGTATCTCCCGTACCACGCGGGCTTGACTTCTGCCCCCCCGATTGATTTGCAGAGGGAAATTAATTACGTTTGTTTGACACTGCCCTTCTCGCACTGCAGCTGAACTGCCGGATGAATGTCACGCTGTTCCAGCCGGGCTCTCCCGCGGGGCTGCGATGTTTAATAAGCTGTCCCAGGGGACATCCAGCACTTCCCATTCACTGCACGGATGCTCTCCTCATCCCAGGGCCCGCGCACCAGGCAGGCTCCGAGAGCCGGGGACGGAGCAGTTCGACCCCGGGTTTGCTCCCCATGAGTGGGAAAAGGGACCGGGCTCTGGTGGGCAGCGGCTGCTGAGCTGGTGGCAGGGAACCAGGGTGTCCTGACAGCTGCCCAGGGCAGGGCACTGCCCACCCCCTTGGCTCTCCACCCTGAGAAAGGCTCCTGCCGTCTTTGGGTTGGGCCCAGATCTCCAGGGGCAGATAAATGATTCTACGATAAAAGGGCTGAGGCCAATCAGATAATAACAGCAGCCTCCTCTGGCTGCTCTCTTGCCTCAGCAGGAGGAGGAAGCTCCTGATAACAGATGTCTGTAATTTACAGCATTTTGAGAGATACAGGCAAAGAGCAAAAGACAAATCTCTTGGGCAGATCTCCCCGGGCTCCCTTATCGCACCCCAGCAGTGGCGCCCGCAGAGCCCAGCCCGGCTGCCAGCCCCGGGGCTGCCGCTGCCGGGACCTGGGGACACGGGGATGGGTCCCTCGAGCTGGCGGGGTCAGCGCAGGTTTCCGGGGGCAGCAGGCAGCCTGGGCTGCCACAGGGATCCGTTCGGCTGTGGGATTTGCCTCTCCAGCTCCCGCGTTCCCATGCAGGCTAGGGCCGAGGATGGTGCTGGCCGCTCTTCCTCCCCAGGGCCGGACACATTTTGCCTTCTTGTTGTTGCGAAGACGCTGCCACTGGGATAACCTGATAATGGCGTTTTCTGCACACTGTCATTTGGGAGCCCGACGGCAGCTCCTTTCATCGGGAGCAAGGCTGTAATTACGCGTCATTACCCATGGGCTATGATTTTTCTCCCACTACCTAGAGCTTTTTTTTTTTTTTTCAAGTAATGCTTGGATATTTATAGTGGAAAAAAAGCCAGTCAGGAGCAAAACAACTGGGATGAGGACTTTCCCCTGCAAGGGTGTAAAATGAAAGCGATGCAAAGCAAACTCCGGCAGGTTCAGAGCCTGGGAGGAAGGAGGGACACAAGCAGCTGGGTCCTCGTGTGATTTCCTGGCTGATGGGTGAGGGGTCCAGTGGACCCGCTCCCCAGAGCTGCTCCCACGGCTTTGCACAGCTCAGCGTAAGGACGGGAGGCAGAGGGGCCGGCTGGGATGGAGGGGCGCTCGCAGCTGCGCTGATGGAAGTGCTCCGCGGCACTGCCACGCTGCCTCCTCATCCAGGGCCTTGGGTCCCCTGGATTGGGAAGCAAGGTGCTTGCTGCAGCGCTCTCCCCATCGTCAGACACGGGAAGAATGAAGTTTTTGGGGAGTCCTGAAGGAGGAGGTGTGGATGCAGCAGGGAGTGGACACAGGCAGCAGCTCCTGCCCGGCTGATTGAGGGCCAGGACCTCGCTGCACCCGGGCTGCCAGGGTCCGCAGCCCCTTCCTGGGCACATCTGAATATTTCAGTGGGCAGTGTTCCCGGGGCTCCCGGCACAGGCTGCTGGTCCCCTTTAACGCAGGGAGTTTTCTCCCAGTGCGCTTCCTGTCTAGACAGCCCCGGAGCAGCCGCTGTATTTATAGAGCGGGGCAGAGAGCTGTGCCCGCTGGCCTTGCCAAACCCACGCGGGCCTGACACTGCTGGCGAGGCCGGACGGAGATGCCTCCCACATGCTGGAAACAGGAGGAGGAGGAAGGCAGAGCAAACCACAGACAGACCCTAAACTCTCTGACCCCCTCCAGATTGCACACAGCCCCTCTCACCTTCCCGTCTGGCACCGCTGCCTCCTCTCACCCTTTCCCCGCTCCTGCAAAGAGCCGAGCTGCTGGAGGAGCATCATTCCCAGAGTGGAGCCAGCGTTCCCATCGGGACCAAGCCCCCCTACACCACAGGTCTCCGGGCTCACACGCATCTGCAGCCCGGCCCCATGGGTTGGGGGGTCACAGGTGCTGGAAACCCCCCCAGACACCCACAGGCACTCTCAGGGGTGCCTCCAGCGAGGGGGACACCCTGCCCCTGCTCACTGCAGAGCAGCAAGCTGGAGGGAGTCCCTGGTGATTATATTTATTTTTTTCCAGCTCATTTCTTCCACCACCTGCTCTCAGCCCCCCCCACCCCGCCTCGCTCAGCTGCCCTGAGCCGCCCCATCCCCTGCAGCCGCCCATCGTCCCGGTCCCCTCCGGACCCTCAGACCCACCCACACCACCGAGGTTCCCCCCCAGACAAGGGGAAGGTCGGTCCCCACACCAGCCCCAGGGGGGAGGGTCCTTCCAACCACAGCAGGGACCTGCCACCCCCCGAGGGACAAGCCCCTGCTGCCCCCGGCCCCGCAGCCCCCGACTCGTCATCCCCGGGCGGTGGGAGGCCGGGCTGCCGGATCGCATTTCCCATCACACAGGAATGTCAACTCGGGGGCTGGGTTAACCCCTTGGGAGACACCGCGGGAGATGCGCCCCTGCTCCCGCATCCCGGAGGCACAGCCCCAGCCCCCCACATCCCGGGGATGGGGATGGGATCAGCTCACCCCCATCAGCAGGTTGTGAGAGCACCTGCGGTGCTGAGGCAAGGGCTGCACAGGTGCAGAAAAGCTTCTTAAATTAGACTCTTATTGATTAATTCCTTAGGGCTTTATCTGCGGGGTAGGAAGCATCCTCTGATACGCTGACCTGCCGATATCTGGCTCCAAAATATTTACTGTTCTCTTTGCTGATGGGCTGTGAGTCCCAAGCAGGCTCCAAGCCTGGTTTACCTGCGTGCTGCTCAGACAGCCCCGGCAGAGCCTGCGGGCCGGCTCAGGCGGCTGCAGAGGGGTTTAGTGCCCAGAGGGTGGGAGCTGCGGTCCCCGGGAAGGCAATGCTGGGGGGACACGGCCAGGTGACACGTGCAGCCCCTTTCGCCCTGCCTCCGTGGCGGGGGCTCTGTGCGTGGGGAATGAGAGGAACAGAAGCCGAACCGGGCTTCCAGGGAGCTTCCCCATGATGGATTTATAGGCACGGTGCCCTTTTTACAGGAGTTCACGCTGAAAACAAGCTGCAGATGCTCTCCTTGGGGTCTCCAGCAACGAGCCCAGATTTACTGCTGCTGTTTTGCAGCAAGCGCCGGACGGCAGCTGGGCCACGGGCCGGGGGGTCGGGGGCTGCGCCCACTGCTCCCAGCACTGCAGCTACTGGGGACGGCTTCACAGAGCCAAATTCAGCTGATCCCACTGCCCGGGGCAGCCCCCCCGTGTCTGTGCCCCTTGGCAGCCGTGTCCCCACACTGGGAGCACGACCGCTGCCGCTGCGTCCGCTGCCGTGGAGCACAAGGGTCCCTCTGTGCAGGGCAGAGCCCCGTGCCCGTGCCGAGGGGCAGAGGTTTTCCCTGTTTTTCCTGGGAGACCTCAAGGTCAGGCATTCGCAGGGAAAGCGTGCCGAGCGGCTGCGGGGCTGGATTTGGCACGTTGAGGGGTCCCTTCACCTCGGGGGGGTGGTCTGTCAGCTTCTGTCAGAGGACCGAGCTCTGCCAGGCTGACTGCAAACCACTGCCCGGCGCCTTCCTGCGTAGTTTGGGTAGAGGACAAAACACAGGGGCTGGGCTGGGCTGGATGGGGGGAGGCGGGTGATGCCCTAGCCCCTCAAAACGCAAACCGCCCTCGTCACCGCAGCCCGAGGTGCAACCCCATCGCTGCGGGCTGTCAGCTCGGCTGCTGACCCGCTGCAGCCTTGTCTGCGGCAGCTCCGCGTGCTGGACCGCCACATCACCGCCCTTCAGAAATGATGACCCCCGGCTATGCCCTGCGCGGTAACGAAGGCAAATTCATGCTGAACAATCACACAAATCACTCGCTCAGGAGCCTGGAGGGGTGCCCAGGCGAGGGGCTTGCTCTGGTTGACAGAGTCTCTGGGCAAAACAGTCCCTGCCCTCTCGCTGGGCAATCTCCAGCCCGGACAATCATCTTCCTGGTTGTGTGTCCAGCGCCAAGCAGCCCAAACCTTCTTGCGGATGCACCCCTGCGCTGCCGGGCCGCAGCTCTGCGAGATGCCGGGCCACCTCGGGCAACAAGGCACGCGGGGACGGCAGCTGCTGAGCCCGGTTCCCGCGGCTGCCCATCCCCAGAGCCACCCATCCCACCGGCTGCCAGCCCCGAGCCACCCTGGCACAGCTGTGGAGCGGCCGAAACGCGGAGCAGACCCTTGCATGGACCCCAGTGCTTGGAAGCTCTTCCCCAAAACACCCAGGAACAGGCTTCGTCCCACCGCCGTGCTTCCCGCGCTCCAGCCACGCAGCGAGCAGCTGCGGCCCCAGGCGTGAGGGAGTGCTGAGCCGCTGGCAACCCTCAGAAATTCCCCAAACGCTCTGTTTTGTCCGCAGGCGGGGGAGCAGCTGCTGAAAGGGTCCCTCGAGCGCACCGAGCGCTGGCGCAGGGCTTGCAAAGTCCCCCGCCTGCCCCGTCCCAGCCCTGTCACCTCCATCACTGTCTGGTGGCTGGAGAAGGAAGGAACGACCCCGCGGCCGGGGCTGGAGCATCCCGCCTGCGCGCAGAGCCGATGGCTGGGCCAGCTGAGGAGATCAGTGCTGGGCTTGGGGCTGGTGTGAAAAATGGCTCCCGTCCTGAAGGGATAAAGCTGCTGTTCTCTCCCCTGCGCCGGGACCGCGGAAGCAGATTCCGAGTTTAATCCCTTCTGCCTGATCCTTCTCGTTAGACGTAATGTAATTAATGGGAGGGCGCGGAGCTGCGAAGCTGTGTGTGCTCCAGGGTCACGTCAGAGAACAACGGGGCACCCGCCACCGCCGGGGCAGGGCGGAGGAATTTGGGGGGACTCGCGCACGCGGAGCTTCTGCCCTGGCAGGCGGCTGCTGGGCTGGGCTGGACCACCAAACCCTCCTGGTCCGTCCCTCGGGGGGACAAAGTGCCCTCTCCTCCCCTCAGCCAAAGACGGGGGGAAGGCCCTGGCTGGGCAGGGAGCCTCCGGGCTGCCCCCGCCGCACCGGCCGCTCCCCACCTGTCGCCCGCCGGCCCTGCTGGAATCAAAAGCCCCATTTATTTGGGTTGTGCGGAATAACTCGGCGCGGCCGCGCTGGCCTGGCTGGAGACACCCCTGGCTGTCCCCGGGAATGCTGCCGGGGTGCCAGCTCCTGGGGCAGCTGTGGTGGGCCTCAGATCTTTATGGCCAGTAAAGGGGTCCGTGGCTAATTTATGCCCCTCCTATAATTTACAGCCTCTTTACAGCTGCTGTAAAACGACCTATAAATCACGGGCAACATCATAGGCCAGAGACAAAGCCCCAGCATCGTCACCTGCCAGCTGGCCCCGAGCAGGGGGTGGTGGCCGTCCCTGTCCGGGGACGGAGAGGGGCTGAGCCCACGGCAGGTACACCCACGCTGCGGCCAGGCGCTGGGAGCACTGGTCGGGGTTTATCGCCGCAACCCGGTGGGCTTGGCGAGAGGAGGGTGTCGGGAGGTGTTGCAGCACCAAGGTCTCGTCTGCCCGTGCTGTGCCATCACGCAGGGGCACATGGTGCGTGCGGATGCTGTGGCTCACGAGGAGTGCGGGTCCAGCCCCCGCAGCCCCGCACGCGGAGCACCACAGCCAAACAGCAGCGCTCGTCCCACCCTGCCCTCTCCGACAGCCCCGACGCGCAGGACCTGGGCTGTGCCGCTCCTTAGCACAGCTCCTCATTCACCCCGATGCTGCGCTGGCTGGGGGCCAGCAGGTCCCCGTCCCCCATTGCCACCCCCGCGAGCTGGGGGACCCCGCCGGGGATGGGGCAGGGGTGGGGAGGGTGGATGCAGCACCAAGGGTCGCTCGGGTCCTCGCCGGGGTCTGTGGTCGGGACCGAAGGGAAACACTGTGGCTTCGCGCGGAGGTGCTCGCGGAGGCTTCTCCTGCCAGCGCGCTGCAGAAAGGGCTGACTCGAACGGTGGCGGGAGGAAGCAAAAACCCCCAAAGCTGCGGCATCCGAGCTGGCGGGAGGTGGTTTGCGCTGGGGCCCGAGCGAAGGCTCCGAATGCCGCGCTGCCTCGTCCCGCCCGGCCAGCAGCCGTGTTGGCTTTGGCAGGGCTGGGGTTTGTGTTGCGCAAATCCCCAGGGACGAGGGGGCTCAGCTGGCGGGGGAGTCGCGTCCGGCGCGGCGGCCGCCTCCGTGTGCAGGTGTAAGGGCAGAGCAGTGCCACCGACACCCGCGTCCTGGCACCGGCCTTCGCTAGCGCTGAGCGCTCCCGGGGCCGATGCTGCGTGAGCCCCGTGTGCCTGTGGCTTTGGGGTGCCGCGGCACGGGAGGATCCCGTAGGACGCAGCGGGAGGGGAGCTGGGGCAGGGGGTCACCGCAACTCTGCCCTCGCCGGGGCAGGTGCCCCCCAGCTGGACTCGGCCGCTCTGTCCTGCGCCGACCCCGGTGTTTATTTAAACTTCCTCCATCCCCGGCCCACGCTCCTGTTTTGGCCTGCGACGGGTCCGTGACCCCGGAGCGGGGCTGTGCCCTCGGCTCGCACCTATGCCCCTTCCTAAAAACCGTGCTTGGCACTGTCCTGCCCCTTGCCTAGGCTGTAAATAGCCATCCCGCCCAGCTGTGTCTGTGTATTTATGTATGTGTGTACGTATTTATGTGCACCGATTACAAACTGCGGCCGCCTGCAGGAAGGCACAGGTGGTATTTTTAGGTGACAAACATCCCGAAGGGACAACGGGCCAAGCTCACATCTGGTGTCGCAAGCCTGGAGGCACCTGGCTGCTGCCCGGGGGGGTTTGCCCCCGGGTTGTACAAAGAAGCAGAGGATGGGGGGTGCCCCCCAGGCTTGAGGAGAATGGGGACCAGTGGTGCTGGCTGGTGACACCGTTCCCAAGCTGCGGCAGGCGTGCTTCGCTGCCGGGGGGCGGGAACCAGACCGGGAGCAGCACTGCCAGCGAGGGGATGGCAGGGACCCTGGACCCTATGGGGTGGGCGATGTGGGGGCTCAGGCCCCCCAGCGATGTCCTGCCCGGCGCAGGCACCCCGCTTTCCCAGCCCGGCTGGTGCACGCCCTGCTCCGCGGCTGGCGGCAGCTCTGGCAGCAGTGCCCAAACCAGCGGTGACAGGAAGAGAGAGGTTTTGCTCTCGATTGCGAGATCGTGGAAATATCGGGTGGGCAGGAGGGCGCTGCCCGGGGCCGCATCCTGCTCGCTCCAACCGCAGCAGACCGCGGCCGCATCCCGAGCGCAGGGCACGGCGGGAAGCAGTGGGGAGCAGCGCTCTGGGGCCGGGGCTGCCGGGGTGAAGATGCTGGTAGGCATCTGGGGCTGGGCTACGGAGCGCATTTCTGAAATGTTTTAGGTCATTCTGGTTAAAAAACAACAAACCAGAGAGTGAAATTTTATCTGCGAGAGAGAATGTGAGGTTTCGGTAAAAAAAATCTGCAGATTTTCTGTTCTGTTTTGTTTTGACCAAAAGGCCAGCCCTGTGTGAAAACACCTCGTGCCCTCTTGCAGCTGCCATACCTGCAGCAGAACGCACAGCGCACGGTGCTGGGAGCCGCTGGCGTGCTCAGCGCCGCCGACCCACCGGATCAGCCCCAGACCCCTCTGCCCCCGACCCTTGCCTCGGCTTGGACACCCCGCGATCCCCCGTTTCTCCCCCAGCCGAGCTGCTGCTCCTGTGTCGCTGCTCCCCTCGGCACACACAGCAGCTCTCTTTTGGTGGCTGTGGCTTTGCACGGGGAGGCACGGTGGCTCTGAAGGGGCCACCGAGGGTTTTGGTGGCTCAGGCAGCCCCTGGCCCCGCACGGCGCTCGGCCCCCCCAAAGCAAGTGGCGCGGGGACGTGGGTCTGTCCGGGAGGGACGTGGGGCTGCACCGGGCAGAAATCCGGCACAAGGCGCAGGGCAGCGTCCCACGTCCTGCTGCTGCCGCCTCCGCCGCAGGACGAGCTCCCGTGGGGGCCCAGAGCTGGATCCCCCTCCACACAATTCGGTGGGCAGGATGGGGCCCCTCTGCCTTGATTTCCGCCCGGGAGGAAGAAGCGGGGCGCTCATGGCAGGGCTGTGCTTTCAGAGCGGAGCTCCCAATTACGAGGGCTGCTCTGCACTGTAATTTACCATGAGTGCGGCAGAGACCTCTCATTTGTGGCCGGGGACAGATTTAACCCGCGGGGTGGGTGCCAGGAACCTGCCAGCCGTGCCCCTCCATTGATTTCGGGATGCGGCTTCTCTTGGCTGCGTGAGCATCAGCCGTCCCGGGGGGCAGCCGCTGCTCCGGGGGTGCCGGGCTCCCCCAGCGCCAGGCGAGGCCGGGACCAAGGGATGATCCCAGCGGCTCAGCCTCTCCCCGGGATGCTCCGGGATTGTGTGGGGGCAACGGGAGCATGAGCTGGGCTGGGGGAGGTCCTGCTGCTCTCCCTCCCCATCCCGGTCCGAAGCAGAAATGCGAAAGAGGGATATAAGGGGAAAATGATGTCACAGAAGCTGCTGGAGGGACGGAGGGAAAACCAACGGGTGTGTTATTGGAAGCGAAGCCACCCGGAGTTTTCCAGGCAGCTCTTGCCAACAGAGCGCTCGCTGAAAAGCGGACACCACGCCGCAGCGCCGGCTCTCGGGAGTCTGCTCGCGTATTTACTCTGTTGGGCTGCTCTTTCCCCTGGCTTTTGTTTGGCCTTTTCTGATGAATTATTTAGCAATTACGCTCTCTGCCGCTCCGACACCTCTGGTACACGCGGAGCCTCTGGCAGATGGGCGCTGACAAGCTGACGTGTCCTCGTCTCCGGGCTGGAAGGTCGCGGCTGCCAAAAGCAGAACCTGTTTTCCCTTCTCTGCGTTCTCTCTTACCGCCAGACAGCTGAAAACGCTCTGTTTTCCCTGGAGCACGACCCACGGTTCTGGGAGCTTCTGCGTTTCCCAGGTGAAGCCGTCCTTGTTCTGCGCAGCGTTTCACAGAGCTGCTGGGGGCTTTGCAGAGCAGGGGATGCGCCCATCCGTCCCGGGGAAGGGCTGACGCGGGGACCCGGCCCGCTCCCAGGCTTTCATCCCAGGGAGAAGGCAGGGCTGCTGGGGGGGTTGTCCCACGGGACCCCCGGCTCTGCGACGCTGCCGGGGATGGCGGGGAAGGGGACAGCCCCATGTTGGATGGGATGCAGGAGCCGGGCTCGCTGGCACGCTCCTGATGGGATCACCTCTTGCTAACGCACAGGGCACTCCGAGACAGGCGTCTCGGTAAGTATCCCCGATACTTACCGACTTGTTAAATGGGAAAGAGGAAATAAAGAGTGACCAGTGCAGTCTGTGGGTGGAAGGAGCCCGAGGGAGGGGGCGATGCCGCACGTCTGGCTGCGGGCGCTGCCGCAGAGGGAGCAGCAGCGGGTTCTGCAGCTGCAGTGTTGCATGAACCGGCGTGCTGTGTTTTCAGACTCCTGTCAGTGCAAAACAACGCGTTATTTACAAGCTGCAAGTGAAGCGGCCTCTCACACCTCTCCTCCCGTCCCACCGCTCTGCGCAGGCTGTTTGGTGCTGCCCGACGATGCCGCCAGCCCGAGAAGCGCTCCTCCCTGGCACGGAGCACGAGGCCAGGCACATCCCCCAGCCCCTCTGGTGCCACTCGGCACCCAGGGACCAGCCCGGGAAGCCATCCAGGAGAAGCAAAAAGCTGCATCAGGAGTCCCATGCACCCCTGCCAAGAGCCTCGCAGGCGGCAGCCGGGGACTCGTCCTTGGGAGAAGATGCACCCATGGGCACGTTCCCCTCCCAGAAGCGGGCATGCGGCCGCACAGTCCCCAGCCTGAGTCCGCCCTGCAGACGCTCAGCGCTCTGGCCCTCGTCCAGGGAAGCACTTAAGAGCATCTCTCTCTTTAAATAGAGGAAATCCTTTGAAAACACTTAAAGTCTGTGGGTTCAGAGATTTGAAGATGAGAAGCCGTGAGGTCGGTGTGCCCGAGCCTGGCTGATGGGTCTCCTGCAGCCCTTGTGTGCCCCAGCGCCCAGGGATGGAGACGGGGCCGCTCCCCATCCCTCCTCCCCTCATCACCTCGCTCCCACGAGCGTGCCTTGGTCCCCGGGCAAAGCCCGAGTGCTGCTGGCTCTCGCTGTGCCATCTTCTGCGCGGTTTGATTGAAGAGCTCTCCAGCGCCTGGCATTTTCTGCCCACAGAGGTACTCAGTCGCTGCAATCAAGTCGGCACTTCATCTCCCGTTGATTAGCGCAGCAGGTCTGTGGAGCAGGGTGGTGCCTGGGCTAATCAGGCTGCGCCCTGCAGAGATGCAGCATCCCACGGAGATGCTCTGCAGCACCTCGTGCAGAAGCAGCACTCCATGGACATGCAGCACCCTGTGCAGATGCTCTGCAGCACCCCGTGGAGATGCAGCACCCCGTGGAGATGTCCCACAGCACCCCATGGAGATGCCCCAGTGCTGGTGATGCTGCTCCCTCTCCCTCTACCCGGTGGGGGACATCAGTTGGGTGCTGGAGGGGCCCTTGGCACACGGTGCAGGCAGCTCCCCGGGATGGGCAGGGTGGGGTTCCTCAGCCTCCGAGCCTGCCCTCCGCCCCGGGACGCTGCAGAGCAGCCAGAGCTGCTGGAGGAAGCAAACACCCCTGCAGATAACGGGGAGCAGCCGCTGCGGGGAGGACGGGCTCGTTGTGCAATTACAGCACAAATATTGCTT
The DNA here is from genome assembly GCA_011801015.1 of Ardeotis arabs. Taxonomy (NCBI): domain Eukaryota; kingdom Metazoa; phylum Chordata; class Aves; order Otidiformes; family Otididae; genus Ardeotis; species Ardeotis arabs. The sequence continues at coordinate 28,406 of JAAGAY010141636.1, read as the reverse complement.
GGGCTTTAGAGCTGCTGCAGCATGGGGCTGGAGATAGCCCTGGTGCCAGAAACGTGGAGACCCCCCGAACCCCGTCCCTGGGAGCCAGCAGCCCTTGCCTCCCCCAGCCCCGAAAGGGGGCAATCCGGCACAGCAAAGCTTGGGAAAGACCGAGAAGGGGCTGGGGGCAGCTGGGAACCACGGGTTTCTCCAAAGCAGGGTTACTGAAAAACAGGAAAGGTTTAAACTCTCCTCTTGGAACAAACACAGGAGGCCTCCGGGTGCCGCTGAGCCATGTTGCCAATAAACCAGGGTGATTAGTGGGTTTATAAACCCGGGGAGCATCGATCCGGGCCGGATCGCCGTCACGCCGCGCGGCCGACCCACTGAGCAGGCGAGGAGCCGCGTGCTGGCCTAATGGACCCTGATGTGTTTGCAGAAACAGCTTATTAGATTGTTGCTGTGGGTTTCTCGCTTTTCCGGAGCTGTTAATCCAGTCGCTCCAGCCTGCCGTCCCCGCTGCAGGGTCCTGCACTGCCCGCTCCCGGCCCCGCAGGGCTCTCCCAGCCAGCGCTGCGGCAGCGGATTTTGGGAATGCGATACAGAAATGGCTGCTTCTTACCAAGAAATGGGGAATTTAGGACTCCTATACTTTTCTTCTAGCTTTTTGAGACCAAGTTTCTGTTCTCCCATCTCTCTGCGATGTCATGGATGCCCGGCACCCAGTGCTGGGGCGATGCCCGGCTGCCTTGGGCCGGCTGGAGAGTGGAGAGCGCTGCCGGCGCATTTCTCACGTAGGAGCCAGCACCCCGGTATCTGCTCTACCTGTGCACCAGGTTACACCGATGTGGTTCCTTCCCACGTCCCCGCTGGCAGCCCTCGATGGGGCTGTTGGGGGTCAGGAGCTCGGGGCGGCGCGTGGGGACCTCGTGTGCGGCTGAGCCCTGCCGAAGCTCGGAGCAAGGCTGGGACCCTTGGGCGAGCAGGGAGCACGTTACCTCAGGAGCACTATTTCCTTTCCGGAGGCCTAATTAGAGTCTGGAATCAAAAGCATAACGACCCCATTTCCTCCCGCTCAATGGAGCTGTAAGGAGTAGGAAAGGAGCTTCCCAGTTCAGCTGCCCGGGTGGGTGATGGCCGCCGAAACGCTGCGCAGCCCACGGCGGCAGGGCCTTGGGAGGCCGGTCCAGCCAGCGCCTTCTTACACAAGATTTCCGTCCCAACCGTGTTCGGACACCTAAGGAGCAGGTTTCCCAACACAATCCGGGCTGCTGCTGTTGGGAGCTGGAAGGAAACAGGGAAATTCTCTGCAGCGCTCAATGGGAACGGCCGTGTGCTAATGGCGCACTGGAAACCTGAGCCGGTCCGACCAGGAATTTGCTGGCAATAGCATAAACAAAGGCTTTGCCCCGGGAAGTCAAAACGCCAGCAGAATTATTTAGATGAATCCTTCAGATTGTCTTCAAGAGAGACGCTTCTCAGCGACCGGCCCAGCGGTTTATGCAAAGGGCCATGCAAATCGGGCTGATAAATATGGAGTAGGACGGGAAGGCGACAAAAGGTGTCTGTGCTCTGTGGCAAGTGCCGCAGCGGCGCATGGCCCGTCCCAGCGGGGGCTTGTCCCCGGCGTCCGCAGCGCCCCGACACGCAGCCTCCGTTCCGGGAGGACCTGGCATCCTCCCCATCCCGGGCCTGGGAGGGGACCTGCAGGGCTGCTCCGGGCTCTGGTCCCCGTTCTCTCCCACACCCCCCGCCCTGCTAATGCCCCCACTGTCGTAGCATCCCAGATTTTGCCGCAGGAGAATCGCCATGCCTTGAAACCCCACCTCGAGCTTCCCCTGCACAGCAACACGTCTGTCAAAAACCAGCCGGGGGTGGCGGAAAAAAATTGAGCAAATACTGCCTGGATGCCGGGAGAGGATGCAGAGGCCGGCTAAGAACAGAAATGCCTCCCCAGTCGCCAGCCCGGACAGCGCGCGGAGGCCAACTGCTGCCATCGGCAAGGGACGTCTTCACTTAACAGGTCCACGGGGAGCAATCGCGCGGGCAGCGACAGAGCTAATCGGAGGAAACGCACTGCTGGCTGCGCCAAGCCGCGCCAGGCTTCCTTCTTTATTCTTTCCAGTAATCTGTTAAAATAGCTGGAATAAATCAATATCCGCATGCTTCAGCTCCCTCGCCTGCCCTGCGCTCTGCGGAGGCTCCGCAGCCCGGGCAGCCCAGCATGGCTCTGCGTGCGCGGTGCTGCGGATGCGTCACGCACCTTGCCGAGCCCCGTTTGGCTTTTAGCTGAGCTCCCCTCCGGGCCCCGGGGCTCTGGGGACGGCTTCACAGGTGTCGGGGCTGGGTACCGCTCCCCGGGCTCTGGAAGCATCCTCCCAGGCACCCCCTGGGTGCTGGCGTCCTCCTTCCCAAACCCTCCCCATGCGAGGGTGCCCAGTGTCGTGGGAGGTGGAGGAGGAAGCCCAGCAAAGCCTCTTCTTCCTCTCAGTACCTGCCATGAGGCCATGGGGAAGGGCTGAGGGGAAGGGCTGAGGGGAAGGGCGGCGGGAGCCTTTGGGATGCTCCGGCAGTGCCGCCTGTCTCCCTGTCTGTGTTATCACCCAAGGCAGGAAAGGGCTTTGGTTCCATTTGCCCTGCCTCATTTCACCCTCTTTGTTTTTCCCGCAGAGCCGGAGTGTTGATCTCGGCCGAACCCAGCTGGCCGGGTAACAGCCCGGGTGTTTGCGTACGTCACCACCTCCCGGTGCCCTGCAGCCGGGGGGCTGGGAGCTCAGGAAGGCTCCGGGCTCCGGGCAGCCCCTGCTCCTGCAGCACGCCAGAAAAAACACATCTCCCTCACCGGGTGAGCAGGTTTGGCTGCTCGTAAATCAGAATTTCCCTGGCAATCGCCCATGTGGCCCCTATTCCCACGGGCCGGCAGGGTTGGGAGGTCCTGAGCCCTGTGGCTGTGATGAGCATCAGTGCACGGGTGACACCATGGCCCCATCCCATTGCGGGGTTTTGGGGCTCTCTGGGGATGCTGATGCTTCCCTCAAGGGATGGGGGGCACCTCACGAATCCCCCACCAGACACGGGTTCGCTTGTAACCCAGGGAGCACATCTCGTCTGGCAGCACAGCCCGGCCTCTCCCACCACCCTGGGCACCCAAAATTTCCTCCTTGCCCTCCTCTTGCTCAGACATTTGCTTAAAAATGTGTGGCGTGAGCAGCTCCGAAATCATCCCTCCACCGCACCAGTGCCATCTTCTCCGCTGCGCTCCCCATAACCCCCTCCCGGCTGGATTGTGGGTTTTGACACTCCGATTGCTCCGGGTAAGAATTCCCTGGCGTTACTGTGCGGATGAGCTGACGAAAGCCCCCAAGTGCTTCTTGCCCGTGCGGCGCGGGGGCTCAAAGCAGAGCGGTGTTTATTCCCTGCGCGGGGATGCTGAGTGGTAGTGGCACTGAGCATCCTCTGCCCGCAACCCGGGGCTGCCGCACCACCACCCCCAGCCCCCCCGGCCCCACGGAGCCCGCAGGCTGCTGCAAGGGCCCCAAATGCCTTTTTCCTTCTTCCCAGCCGCTTTGGCCAGGGAAGTGGGGGTTCAGCACACCCTCCAAGCGTGGTGGCTCCCCTGGGGTTAGTCTAGAGGGTTCCAGCAAAGCCGCCCCTCGCTGCGGCGCCACGCAAGGTCTCTGCAGACGGGGAGGGGGGAGGCAAAACGAATTGACAGGCTGGAGGGGTCTGGGGGAGACGGACACAAGGTGAACAAGACTGTTTTCTCCTCACCGGCACGTCCCTGTCTTTGAAAGCACACGGAGCACCTCGAGTGCTGATAAATAACAGGGAAATCTGCTTCCTGCGGGGCACGGGTGATTGCGGCATCCATCAGCATCACGCCGCGCTGGCAGGCAGCGCGCGGAGCGGCGTGACAGCACCAGCCTGCAGACGGATGGGGCAGCCGGCGCGTTGTGCAGGGAAGATGGGAGCAGAGAGAGATGTGTTAAACAGCAATAACCCCTCGATGAAGGATGTCACCACGTCAGGCTCCGGTAAATGATGGCCGCTGCAGCCAGCCTTGATTATTTCACGTCTACCTGCAACCTCCCATTAAAAAACAGAGATGCTCTCTAATTTAGCTCCGCTGCCTATACATTACCTGCGTGGTCAGTGCCTCAGATAACGACGTTATAATCACACTTTAATAGAAATCCCATCAGGCAGCACGCCGTGCCAGAACCGCATTAGCCGGGCGGATTTTGTGGGGGAGTTCATTTCTCACATCGCACTGGAGCAAAGCGGCCGTGGGCCGAGGGGTCCTGCCTTTCCTCAGCGCCGCAGCCGCGGCAGCAGCAACGTGCTCGGAGCTGGGGCAGGGGGTCCGTCAGGCAGCCGCACAGCATCCCTGCCGGGACGGTCCCGTGGACACAGGCTGGGTGGAGGACGTCCCGCTTTCGAGGGTTTTTGCTTTGTTGCCGTCTCCAGGTCACTTTCATGGAAAGTTTGCTGCCATGTGCGCATTCTCCTAGGGCCAACCTGGGGCTGTTTTCCAGTTTTCCATTGAAAAATTGGGCTGTTCTTCAAATAGAACAAGCGAATATGGGCTAGGCTTTAGCCTGTTTTCCAAGAAAAAGGGGATTTTTGCCTCAAAAACATGCCAAAAGATTGTTTTTTCAAGGCTTTTTTTTTTTTTCCTGCATAAAAATTGCAGTTTCATTGAAATTGGAGGAAGAAGGGAGTGAAAATCCCCACCCGAGGCTTTTTGAAGGAGGAGCTGTGGCACGGGGGGTCGTCCTCCCCAGCGGCACGGCCACCCTGCGCGCCGGCTCCCACCCGGCGCCCTCGCCTCGCCGTGGGGTGTGGGAACGGAGATGCGGCCCAGGCCTTGCGCACACCCAAATTCTCCCGCTTGCGCCCACTTTTGGTTGACGGCCGGGGAAGCAGAGCTCCGGCCCCCAGCCCCTTGCTCCTCTGCTGTGCCCGTGCCGCCCTCAGCGGCAATAATTAGATCGGTTTCTGCTCCAGCAGGAACTTTCTCATCGCGGCCCACGTAATCAAATCACTCTCGAGGTGCGGGAGACGTCAGGGCCGTTGCCATGGCCCCGCACGGGGATGGAGGTGGGGGAGAGGGTGCGCGGGCAGGGTGCTGCATCCCAGCCCTGCCGCATCCCAGCCGTGCCGCGATGGAGCCGTAAGCGCCGTGGAGATCTCCGTGATCCTGCGGGAAACACATGGGACAGAGCAGGAGGCGTAGAGGGAGAACAGAGGGATTCGCTGTATTTGCACAAAAAGCTTGTGTTTTACAGAGTTTTTATTGAGTTTTAGCGCAGTGATGTCAGAGATGAAGGCAGCATTCCCACAGCATCTCCTCCTCGCAGTGCACCCCGGGTGCTGGTCCCCACCACCCCGGCCAGCCCGTCCTTCCCCAGCCAGTGTCCCCTTCCCAGCGGGATTCTCGGGGGGCTGCCCAAGGAACTGCGGAAAACTAACGAGGGAGGAGCATCCCGCCACGCCGGCCTCCGGGAAGGGGGACCAGGATGAAGCAGTATCGCAGATCGTGCTGTCATTCTGGGATCACTTGGCTTTTCTGCGAGGCGTCCGGCCAGGCCGTAGGGGCGGATGGGATAGGGGCTGGGATTAGCACCCCCCCGCTCCAAGAGGCCATCTCCACGCTCCGTACGTTGCCCGTTCTGGGTGCTGCTGGCGGGGCAGTCGCAGGGGTTCTGCACCATCAGGCGCAGGGAACAGTGCTGGTCCCACCAGCTCAGCCCCGGGGCTCCGGGAGCACTGGCCGCCTACAGGAGAATCCCAAAGTTTAATGGGGCTGTGCGGAGCAGCTGACAGCAGGAGGACGTGTCTGACAGCAGAAGCCGCGCCTCGGCGCGCCGTTACTAACGGGCTGCTGCGGAAAGCGCTGGGCAAGCGGCAGCCGTTCCGAATTACGATGAAAACTCCCGATAATAACAACCACCTGCCTGCAGCGGGCCGTGCACACTGGGCTCTCGGGGCCCTCTGGCACGCTCATGCGTGGGGGTCTTTGGGTGCTCACACCGCAGGGCTCAGCCCCCCACGCTTGGATCGGCCATACCCCCAGCTCCGCTGCCTCTGCATGCAGGATGCGGGGAGGGAAGAGTCGGAGGAGGGAACGCCGCAGCCGAGCCCCCATGGCAAACCCATTCCGGTGGGGTGCCCTGCCCCGGTGCGGTCCGTGTGTGGCCTTTACGGCCCGTGACCAATGGCCCCACGGAGCCTTCGCCGGCCGAGGGCTTTCATCCCGGGCGGGAACGCCAATTAAACTTGGACTTTCTTGGTGTCGCTTACCCAAGAGCTCAACTCTAACCCTTCGCCTTTCGTATGGAAAGCCGAGCCCCGCCACGCCTGTTAACATCTGCGCAGATGTTTGGAGAGGGAGAGGACCTGGCGGGTGCCGCTCCACCCCTGGGCGATGCTTGCTTTTCCGGGGAGCTGCGGGCGGGCGCCAGATCCCCAGGACCCAGGTGGGGGCTGCAGGGGTGCGGGCGTGCTGTGGCGGCACCCACCGCCCCTCGGTTTCGGGGGGAGAGGGGCTCTGCCCGGCGCGAGTGCGGGTTTGCTGAGATCCGGATGCGCGGGCAGGAGCAGGACCAGGTGGACGCGGGTCTCTGTGGCAGACTCTCCTGGAATTCCCGCGTTCTTGCACCTCTCCTGCCTTTATCTCTTGAAATCTGGACGGAGCAGATGTTGTGTGCAAGGCCATGAGGCAGAAATTCTCCGGCTGGATCTGCAGCCCGGGTTTAATTAGCCACCTGAGCCCCATTCTTCCTCTTGGCAGCGGGCTTGCACTTTAATTAATCATCTCGTTTTATTTACAGTGAGAACACGCACTCTGCCTTCGCCCTGCCTGCATCACAGCCATCGGCATTTACAGCCGGTGTGACGCGAGCGCGTGGCACTGCTCCAGCTCCCGGCAGGAGCAGGGTGCGCGGGGCTGTGGGGGCTCAGGGGGGTTTGGCTGGGTCCGAGCCTTGCTGCCATGGGACCCCCAGCCCCTTGCTCTCCTGCCTGGTTTGCTGTGGCGTGGCAGCAGCTCAGAGCTCTCCTCGAGTTTACTGCCCCGCGCGGGAAAAGGATGGGGTGCTGAGGCTGGAGAGCGGGATTAAGGGCTGCTGGTGCATGGATACCCCGTTTGGCAAGGATTGACGTCTCCGTGACGCCGCTCCAGCTCTTTTCCAAGCACTAGGCACTCTCTGAAGTTGTCATTATTTGCCCAGAGCCTGACAAAGTTCACTCTCCCCTGCCCTTCTCCCAATCTCCAGGAGTAGCCGGACCCTCTCCGGACAGCCGGCCGTGCTGGCACATCTCCTGCAACGCTGGGCTCCTGCACGCGTCCTCACTCCAGCTCTGCCACCGGCGTGGGGACAGGGACGTGCTGCTCTGCCCGCGTTTGCCAGCGGAATATCCCGGAGACGCATCCAAAGAGGCCCAGGGACCCGTGGCTGGCTGCTGCAGGTAGCACCAGCACTTTCTCTGTGGAGTGAAAAAAATGGAAAAATCCCGCAGTACATTTTTCCCTCATCGCAGAGATTTAACAGTGGGGCCGTGAGTGGGTGCAGGCGGGTCGGAGCAGCCATTGCATGGGAAAACAGCCTTGTCTCCTTGGTTTTTTCCTTAGGAAGGAGGAACGCAGGTTCCGCTGGCCGAGCTGGAGCCGGTGCTCTCACCGAGCCTCCCTGGCGCTTGCGGTGTGGGGTGGGTGCGCTGGGGGATGCCCGGGTGGGGTGGGGGGTGCTTGGAGGGTGCTGGCTCCCACCGCCTCATCACCCTCCCCGGCACGGCCGTGGGCACGGGCTCCCCTCTCCCTGCGGTTTCTGCACCGCGACATTTGCCGTGGTCGGGTCCCGGCTCCCCGCAGCCACGCTGCCGTGCGCAAGGGGCGGAGGGGGGCTTCTCCCCTTTCCGCCCCAGAAATTCCCGTGGGAGGAGGCGAAGGGCAAGCGTGGGGAGGGAAACGGGGACGCCCAGCGCAAGCGGCGTGGCTGGGCTGACGGCGAGGAGCTTCGGTCACGCTGTGGGTCCCCATCACAGGACGTCGCAGTGCGTCCCTGCGCCAGGAGCCGCAGCGGAGGAGGAGGAGTGTGGAAAATTGGGAGAATTTGGTCCATAGGAGAAGCAGAGCTGCTCCTGCCTGCCCCTCCCTTCTGCTGTCGGTTTTCCGCTGGAAACGGACTTCGTGGGAGCAATTGCAGCAGCCAGCGAGGGAAGGGAAGGATCAGATCTGGGCATCCCTCCCAAAAAGGGACGGGGAAGAAGAGTGTTTGAGGGGCTTTGCACCGGCTCCTGTGGACACGGGCTTGGAAGACCTTTGCGGAGCGAGGGGATGAATTGCATGGAATGACATTGGGACTGAACAACAAAAAAAAGGAAAGGATTGCTACAGATGATTATAAAAACATAACCCGTTCCATATGTGACCAGCCGAAAACACGCGCGGTGACTGGGCAGGGCTGGGCCTGGCACCCGCTGCCGTGCCATCCCTGACTGCCAGGCAATGGCGGGTGCGCGCCGCTCCCCACCCAGCCGCCGGCACCGGGAGCGACGCACGCGCGGCACAAAGGGCCCGGGCCAAGGGGACCCGTCTGCCCCCGCGCCTGGCCCCGGCCCTGGGCTCGTCCGGCCGCAGAACTTTCCGTGACGAAGAAGGGTTTTTGGGAGAACAGCCTGGCTGTGAGAGGAGAGGAGGAGGAGGAGAAGCGGGAGGAGGGCTGGCTGCTGCACGGGCAAGGGACCGGTGATGAGGGCTTGCTCGGGTCACCCACACTTGTGCCATTGGCTCCCAGTCCCCCTCTCCATGGCAGCAGAGATACCGGGGCGTTTCGTGGAACCGCAGGCAGCGATGCCCGGCCCGAGGCGCTGCGTGATCCCCAGCCGCAGCATCGCCTGCTGCCCCCCGCTAACGAGCCCTTGGCACGCACGTAGCAATTATTTCAGCCATAAAAGGCTAAAATTGGTTCTTTTATTGACCTGGCCTGTAACCGGATCCAGCGTGCAAATGGCGAAGGGCTGTTCCCTCAGACCCTTCCAGCCTCCCCGAGCTGCCCTCGCTCTCCCTGGGACCCCCTTGGGGTCTTTCCACAGGGAAAAACCCCCCGGCCCTGCCCGGTGTTCCCGGCCCCTCACTGGGCGGCAGGGATGCCTCGGGCCTCAGAGCGGAGCTGCCGGGTCTAAGCTGGGAAGTGGCGCTGGCTGGGTCTGCAGGTGGCTTTCTGGGCCAGATCCTGTGCCAGGCCTTCCAAAAATAGATCCTCTATTTTAGTGCCTTCGTTATTCCTCCATGGTTTCCACAAAGCGCTCGTTATTTCTATGTACGGTGGCCATTTATCCTTCCCTCCCTACCCCTCCCGCTCTGGGCAGGCGGTCCGGCTCTGCCGCAGGCGCTGCTGCGGGAGCTCCCGAGAGCCGGGCTGGGACCGTGGCTGGCGCCCCGCGCCGGTCCAGAGCCTGCCAGGGCAGCGTGGCCGGGCGCTGGGTAGAGGCTCCTGTGCCCCGTTTGGGTGCTTTGGGGAGCCCCCTGCCTCCTCTGCCTCCTCCTCCACGAGCAGCCCAGGCTGGAGCATCATCCATAGGCTCCAGGGTGCACAGTCTCTTTGGGGGGTCGCAGCTCTCGGGGTCAAAGTAACAGCCCACCCTCCCCAAATGCTTCTCCCTGTCCCCTAAAGGGTGGGTTTTCTTATCCATTTCAGTCTGTCTTTTTTTCCCCCCTCTCCTCCCCAACAAGACTGAAAGCGCAGGGCAGAGGACAAGCAGCTCCTGCCTCGCCTGCTCTGCAGCCTCCCCCTGGGGTGGTACCCAGCGATGCTTTGGGAGACGGACAAGGGGAGACTGGGGTGAGGAAGAAGGAGAGCAGCTGGGATGCTGATCCCCACCCGCGGAGGGGCCGCCCGCAGCTCTGGAGGAGGCAGGAGTGGAGGTGCCCGCTCAAAATCCCCCTTCCCCCAGCAACCCGCTGCCTGCACAGCTTTACAGCTCTTCCCAAGGTTTTACGAGCGCCTGGTACAGCCCCAGGCCCGCTGCCGCTGCCAGGCTGTCAGGTTGCTCATAAACCAGAATGATTTAGAAATAACTACGGCTGAAACCGTTCCGTATCGCGGAGAAACAAGCGCTGCTTCCCTGCCAGGAACACTGCGTGGTGACTGCGCTCCCGAGACCCGGTGAGCCGTTGGAGGCACGGGACGGTTAATTACATGGAAAGGCATCCCGTTCCCGGGCACCAGAGGGAACAGGGAACGGCGCGGGGGAGCCCACCGCAGCACGGCGCGGGGCTTTGCCGGCCTGGCAGGGCGTTAAGAACAAATGCTGGGCTCCTGGAGATGGCTGCTCCGGCGTGGGTTTGGGGTGTCCCTGGCCTCCCCACCATGGGCTCAGCCCCGTCCCTCTCCCCGATGGGGCGCCGACACCGCGCGCTGCCCTTCCTGGGAGGGGGCTCAGCACCGGGTGGGATGGGGCTGGCGTTGGGGATGCTGGGGCTCCTCTCATCTCCCGGAGCTGGAGGGCGGGAGGGGGCTGCCGGGGCGAGGTATCGGGTTCTCCTCTCTGCGGTGCAGTATCTCCTTGAAGCGTGACAGCTGGAATTGCTTCCAGATGTGCACCGCCTCGCCTCCAGCCGGCCGGGGGGGATGTGGTGAACTCGGCGCTGGAAACCAAAACCCGGGCCAGATGGGCCGTGGCGGGCGGAGGAACGCGCACATCTGTCCCCAACGCGCGGGCACCGCCAGAGCCAACGCCTGGTGCTGCTTCTGCGCCCACAGCGCCGGCGTCCAGTGTGGCCGAGCCGGGCTCGTGGCTCTTCCCCGGGACCCTCCATCCCATGGGTACCTGCGGGAGCGGTGGTGTGCTCAGCCCCTGGCGCTGACGGGGAGCGTTTCGGGGGGCTGTGCAGGCCGCAGCCGGTGCCCCCATTTTGCTGACCGCTCCTGAACGCCACAGGGAGCGGGACCCCGAGCTGCAGAGCACCGCCCGTGCCGCCGTGTCCTCCCCTGCCCAGCCCCGCTGCCGCACCAGCAACCCGGGGAAGGACTCCTGACTGATGACGTCACTGGTGATGTCAGGAAGGACTGGGATTGGTGACGTCATGGGATAAATCGGGAAGGAGGAGGGAGCTCTGCCTGAACCTGAGGCTCTTGGCAGGCAGCGGCGATCAGTGGGGAGCCCGAGGACGAGCTCAGTGCTGGCCCAGGGGATGCTGCCCGGGGTGGGGGGCTCTGCCCTGGCCCCACGCCGCCCACCCGGGCTCTGCCTCGCTCCCAGGAGCTGCAGGAATGTCCCTTCCAGACGGAGCCTGGCCACGGTCCTGGGGGCTCCCGTGTGGCTCCCTCGTCCCCCTGCGCCTGCAGCCCACCCTCTCCTGCCCTCGCCGTGGCAGTTCGGGTCCCCACTTCCACCTGGGACCCTGCCTCTTGCCTGGCACCCAGCGCTCGTCACGATTGTCCCCATCACCTCCTTCCCGGGGCCTTGAGAGCCGCAATTAATCTCGGTAACAGGCTTTGAAGAGAAGAAATGCTGTCTAAGCACAACGTCGTATCCTTTTGATGGGGTTAGCTGTGCTGGAATACGAGCGAAGACATTTGGAGTAAATTAATAAAGAGTTTAATGACATCCAAAAGTGAGGGAGATGAAGCTTTTGAAAGGAGTTCACAGCTTTATGGGGAGGGAACGGCAATGTGAAGGGCATGTTTTCTTCATCAAGCCCGTTCTTTGGGCTCCAGCGTGACCGAGCCTTTGTACCTTTTACTGGGGAGCATCCGCTCGCCCCGGGGCGGCCCACGCTCCGGTGTCCTCCACGGTGACAGCCGGCCCCTGGCCACGCTGCCCGGGGACACAAACCTGCCGGGCACAGCCGTCCGGTGCGGGCGCTGCCGATGCCGCTGTCCCGCAGCCGTGGGGGGGCGGGTCGGGGCGGCTGCGGGGCGGTTATTTCAATCTCCGTGTCCCCACAGGTGATGGAGAAGAACCATTAAAATGCAGCAGGTGCCTTGGGCTGTTTTGTTCTGGAATCTAAATGGCCTTAGAGCACTCCAGAGATAATGGGTTTTCCTGGCGGTGTATTTATGAGAGAGTCAAGATACGAGCACTTGGCCCAGCTCCCGGAGCGAGTGTCCGACTCCGTGCACCCCATAGATGGTGTTTTTCGTGTTGTTTTTATCTTTCCAGCCTGATTAATACCCTTGCGGTGGCTGGAGCGTGGAGACCGCGCTGTGTTTTGCCAGCGGGCTCCAACTGCAGCGTCATTTACACGGCCACTGCCGGAGCGCGGAGGCACTGACACGCAGCACGGCGCTTTTCACCCGCTTCCCCAGCACCTTCCCGCGAGCCAGCCGGGATTTGCTGGGATGTGATGCTATCGCAGTATCAAATTCCATGGCACAGGCGATTTCCCAGCCCTTCAGAGAAATGCCTTTCACTCGGCACCCCGAGGTGCTTGAGCGGGTCTGGGGCTGAGCGGGCGGACGGTTCTTCCCTGCGGATCTGCCTGGAAAAGGGATGGAGGGAGGGGGAGCAGAGGCGGCGGGGGCAGACGAGTGCCCAGGGTGCCCTCCCTCCCCTCAACACCTACAGCTCTGCACGAGCACCCAGTGAAAGCCTTCCCCGGAGGGGGAAGAGCCCCCAGGCCGTGCCCCCCAGCTCCGGGCAGCTGGGGCTGCTCCAGCGGTGCTCCAGATGTGGGTCCGGGCACATGAGCACTGGCAGTTCTCTGGACCTTGGCACAGGGCAAAATCAAGCCCACGGTTAGGAACACGTTTAGAGAGTGACCAGATTAGCTTCTGCAGTGGTGCTAATTACTCTGAGTTAATTAGCAATCAGTTACTCCTGGGCTATAAAAGCCCTTGACGAGGGTAAAAGCCCAGCTAGAAGGCTCTGGGAGCTGGGGACAGTGCTTTGTGTGGTTGTTCTTCTGCTCTTTTGCTTTCTGTCTGCCGGGCTGGGGCAGAGGTGGGTGAGGAGGGACGGCTGGGACCCGGTGTGGTCCTGGCTGCGATTGGAGCGCGTGGCAGAGCCACGTTGCTGTGCCGTGGCAGGGATGCTGGCTTGTGTGTGCGCTGTACCAGCGCTGGGTGCTGCGGCAGCGCGCTCCCCTCACAAGCTGGTGAGCTCCAGCGAGACGTTTCCCCGGTTCGGTGTAAGTGTTGTCACCCCGGTGCGGTGATTAATGCTGCTGAGCACGGCTGCCGGTGGCACATACCTGTGGGGAGCACGTCACTTTTTCCAGTGGCCTCTGCTGAAAAGCCTGCAGCCAAAAGAAGCGGGGCGTTTGCCGGAGTGGCCAGGCTCTGTGCAGGCAGGGCACCGCGCTGTGCCCTGAGGTCCCGTTAAGCCCCCTGCCCAGCCCCGGGGCAGCGCGGTGGGACCAGCCCCAGGACACGGCCAGAGGAGACTCCGGTGAAAGACCCCGCAGCCACAAATGCACCCCGGAGGGAGCGGCCCCGAGGGTCCCGTGTGCTGCACCCCATGTTGGCTCTGCCCAGGTAAGAGGAGTGGGTGTGGGCTGTGGGCGTCCCAAAAGCTGCGTGGGCACCAGCGAGATGGTACGGGACGACCCGACACGCGGACCGTGCCTTCCTCCCTGGGACGGGCAGGTTGGAAGTGGGGTCTGCCATGGGGTGACGCCTGCCCGGGCCCCGGTGGGGTGCTGGGGGCTGGCCAGCATGCAAGGGGCTGGCGCAGTGCGACCGAGGGGGATGCTGGCTTGGAAAGCCAGAAGGTTCCTGGCATCCCACCGCTCTGTCCCAAGCCTCTCGCAGAGCCCACAGGCTCCCGGCGGGCGTTGTGGCTGCGGCTGCCCTCTCTGCGGGGCTGTGGGTGCAGCACCGGGGGGACGAGGCCGCTGTCGGGGAGCCCTGAGCTCCAGGGGCAGAGATGCTCCTGACAGAGCTTGCAGGTTTCCGCTGAAGCGGGTTGGTATGGCCAAAACTTGTTGGCCAGATCTTTACAAGCCAAGTAGGAGTACACAACAGGCGTGTGTAACTATATAACAGACAGATAAGTGCTTGCATGTATATGCACACATATATGTCTGCTAGAGAGAGTCCTGTCATCGTTTTTGCAGTGAAGACATCTGTCTTCGCTTGGGCTGGATCACTACGATGTTCCACGTTGCTCCTGCCCTGATTTTTGCAGCACGTCCTCTCCCACCTCCCAGCCCGGCCCTGGCTCTGGGCGGCTTCCTCAGGCTTTGTGCATGTTTGGACCTGGCTATCCGCCTCTGCACCGTGATGTGCCGGGGGCACGCTGCTGCCCTGCTCGGGGAGCTCCTCCGTCGTCTTTGCACAGTGACACGGGCCAAAACTTTGCCTCTGGTTTTTTTAACTTCCTTAACTTCAGCAGTTTGTCCTTGTCCCCCACGCTTTGACTGTCCCAGCTTGTGCCAGCTGGTGTCGAACGTGGCATCCCCTTGGCTCAGCCGCACCGCTGGCAGGGACTGAGCTCCAGGTCCAGTCCGGACCCCGCTGCAGCCTTCCCTTGGGCTTCAGCGCGCTTTGGGGCAGTGGTCGCAGAACAGAGATGAAACTGCAGCCAAAACACCCCGTCCTGCCCTCTCCGCGGGGCTGACATGCTGCACTACAGATCTGCAGTTATTCCTTAATTCCAAGCTGTAACTACACAATCAAGCTCTCCAGTGCAATAATTCCAAAACCTTTCGCGATTCCTGTGTTAAATAAAGTACATTTACAGAGTATATGAATTCCAGATTCGGGCCGGGGCTCCAGGGACGCATATTCCTCTCCTGGAACTTGTATATCCGGCCTGAGGATGAAACCCCCTGAAGCCCTGAGCATAACAAGCATTTTTTGTGTTTTTTCTGTCTCCGTCACATCGGGCATGCAGCGTGTGCGCGAGCTGATAAACAGCATCTGGTTGGAGTCAGGTAAGGCGCTCTCGGGGGAGTGGGCTCGTGGTCAGCTGCCAACCCTTCTCTCCTCCTTAACGCGCTTTCGCAGATGGATGAGAGCCGCAGCCGGTCGAGGTTACGGTTTCGGATAGCGCTGGGGAAGGAGGAGAAGGTTGGTCTTGGTCTCCGTCCGGTCGGTGTGGCCCCGCTGCTGCTTGACGCGAGGCGTGCACAACGCCCAGCCCTCTCACTGTGCCGGGACCCCACAGCAGTGATGACACCTTGAAGCCCGTCTCCACGTCCGCAGCTCGCGGTGTCGCTCCGGCAGGAAGGTGCCCGCCCGGGCGCGGAGCCGGAGAGTGCGAGGAGCAGCAAGGTGCTGGGTGGCTGTGGCACTCGCTGGCCCTGCCTGTGCCACTCCCGGTGCCGGCGCTTTCGAGGAACGGAGGAGCCATGTGCTGGTCCGCTCAACTTCTGCTGGAAACCTGGAAGTCCTGCTGGCCTGCACACGCCTCGCGGGATGCCTTGGAGCCTGCTGCCAGGTTCTGGAGAACTGTCCGAGCCCATGTTTCTTACAAGCCGTTTCTTCTGCAGGAGGAGGAGGAAATTCTTGGATAAAAATGGAAACACACCCGTTCTGCCAAGCAATTAATTCTGCTTCCTATGGAAACCGAGAGGTCCCTGCCTTTACTCCATGTTTCTGCACTGGACTTCCAAGTTTATTTTTATGCCCAGATTTGGCAAAGCATTGAAGCCCGAGCCTGGCGTTACGTGGGAGCTGCGCTCCGTCCCTGCGTGAGGGTGCGTCCCTGCACCCCGTCGCGCACGCAGCCATGTGTTTCGGCAAACACCCCCTGCGCTGGGCTGGTTCCCCACTACAGAGACTTTCTTTTTTTGTCCTTGCCAAGTTATCATTTGCTTTAATTAATTTCGCGCAGCGAGCCTGGGAGCTGGCTGGTGGTTTCAAGGCTGTAGAAAAGCCAGGGAAGGCAATTTAATTAGCTCCAGTGAGCCAAAGTTACTTAAGCGATCTGTAATAAGTTCCAGGCTCTCCCACACCAAAGGGGTTTCAGCCGAGGACAGAAACTTCCTGCGCCTGTTCCGCAGGGAGGCGGGGACGGGCTCCTCGTGCCGCATCCAACGCACACTTGTGCGGGGATGGGGAACAGCCCCGGCTGGGGAATTGGGCGGGTGCAGTCAGGGGTTCAGCATTCCTGGTGATGGGGCTGTGTTTTTGGGGGCAGCGGGCGTCGCTCCCCCTCTGTGGCCCACGATGGTGCTGTGCAAACACAGCGGTTTCTCATTTGGGTGTGCATTGCTCTCCTCTGCTGCCTGCCCCGCAGCGAGGGAAGGGCTGGGGGGGGGTCATCCTGCACCCCTCGTGTGTCCCAACACCTGCCAAGGGCTGTCCTCCTCGGCAGCTTCCAGCTGTGTTTATTTCTGTTGTTAAAATCTGCGATCAAAACACTGTTTTTCCCCTCTTTCTCTGCTTGCTGGGAATTTTGTGTGGGTGTGTAAACCTGTGCACACTTCTTGCTTTTGCAGGCGGGCTGAGAGCGCAGATGTGCTGGCTGTGCTGGCGTCAGGGCTGCGGGATGCTCCGTACCCCCATCCCCTTCCCTGCCGTGCAGGTAGGAGCTGCAGTGGCCGATCCCCTTGGCCTCGGTGCGACCGGTGCCGCTTCAGCCCAGCCTGGCCAATTCAGCGAGGACTCACCAGGTAGGCTGGAGCGCCGTCCCAGCTGTGCTGCGTGCGCTCGGCGGCGCGGCTGCAATATCCGGCGCAGGCAAAACCGCTGTGGGACCAGATGCCGCTCCTGGGGCTTGGCTCCATCTCCCCATCCTGCTCCTGGGGGAGCTGGGTGCCGGCTGCTCTTCGCGTGGCAGCTGAGAGGATGAGCCAAACCCCATCCCCGCAGCTCGGGGCTGGGGGCTGCATGGCTTAGAAACGCGTTCTACCAGGGAAAGCACCCAGCCGGCTGCGGGGAAGAGCTGGGACACGTTTCCCCAGCCTTGGTGGTGGGCCTGGGACCGCGGCAGCAGCGTCCAAGGCAGCGGCATGGGGCAGGTGCCCGGCTGATCTCGGAGCAGCGGTGGGGAGAGCTCTCACCCATGGGATTGGGATATTGGCATGGAGAGGATCCCAGCTCCTGGGCTCAGCTCCCCACCGGGGAGGACAGCGAGCACGGCAGCCCCTGTTCCTGGGCACGCGGTCCCCGTAATTCACCCTCTGGTCAAGTGTCTCCGGCTGTTTGGCCACGGTGGGAAGAACAGCAGCCTGGCTCTGCCGTCGTGCCAAAGCTCTCCTTACTCCCGGGGCCACGTCCCACTTGGGAAACAGGGGTGCTTCCTTACCAGGCCACATTCTGGAGCACCCGCCATGCACACTGACTGCCTTTCCTTTGGGAAGAGGAGAGATGCGGGACAAGGCAATCTCCCGGCCGTGCCAGGCTTCCTCCCCAGCCCTCTGCAGAGGGCTCCTGCGGGAACCCGCTGCCCTGCGGCTGCACCACCTCTTCGCCCCTTCCTAAACGCCGCTGCGGGGACGTGTTTGGCCTCTCTGCAGAAACTGTCAGTACCATCTCCAGCTGCGGCGGTGTGTTTGCCTCCCCGGCGCCTCTCGGGAAGGATGGAGCGGGGCCAGGCAGATGCCAGCCCCGCGATCTGCCGGGAGAGCTGCCGCGAGCTAGCGCGGAGAGGCTGAAGCGCGGCTGGGGCTGGCCTTGCCTGGCAGCCCTGGCGCTTCTGCGGCATCGCAGCCGTCACGTGTGGGACAGCCCGGTGCCCAGCTCTGCTCGGGCTTGCTGCGCACCCACCCGAAAGCCGCGCTCCTGCAGGAGGTGTTGCTTTGCACGGAAGGCTGGAAGGGAGCGTAAATTTAACCCACGCAAAAATCAGCTTAATTATTGGGGAATAAAGATCCCATTATTCTCTTTGCCCTGAAGCAAGAAAAGGAAATTTATCTCATTTCCTTCCTAAACTCAAACGAGAGTGGGAGAGATTTATAGGGAAGGCGTGCCTGGCACAGGCGTGAGGGTGACGGCTGCCGGCGCGGGGGCCAGGAGGAGTCCAGTGGGGATGGTGGTGGGCTGGCAGCGCGGACCCCAGCTCCGGTGAGGTGACGTCTGCGCTGCTGGGAGGAGGAAGGTGCTACCCAGACAAACCGCTCTGGCTCCAGGCATTGCGGCGGCCGTGTCCTACCTGCACAGAGAACTCGAGGATGGCATCGCGCTGGCACCTGCCCAGCGATTTGAGTCATGTTTGCGCCAGCCCGGAGCCTGTGCCCTGTGCGATGGGGAGAGCGGTTATCCCAACCAGCCCTGTGGCTCCAGAGCCCCCGCGCCCTGTCTTGCGGCGATGCTGTTGGTTTTCCGTCGAAGGGAGAGCTCCCAGCCTGGCCGAGCCCAGCCTGCGCCCCTCGATAGCTGCTGGTGCCGCCAGCCCCTGGGACAGGCACACACCTGGGGTGACAATCACCATCCACCGGGCAAAACTGGTGCTTTGGGGAAAAAAAAACAGCTGAAACCACATTTTTCTGGCAGCAGAACAGTTGCGTATTAAACAAGACATCTTAAATTTACACCATGAGCCAAAGAAAGTTGTAATTTGAATATACAGCATGGCACATTCCTCAGAAATTGATCATAAAGTTCTGTTAAAACACAGGCACTGCCTGAGTAAAATAAATATTTTTGCTTCCAGAGAAGTGAAAGGTCTGGCCAGCAACTCAATTTATAATATTTTTAGCAGGTGATTCATCGAAGAGGGAAAAAAATACCCAGGGCAGCTGAATCCAAGCAATGGCTCTTTGTCTCAGCGGGGCTGTCGCGTCCAGGCGCACCGGTAGCTGCCTGCAGCGGAGCTCCCTGGCCAGGGGTGCTCCCCGCGGCCGGGGGCCCTTTGCTGGGGTCTCCCCGAGCCCCCCCAGAACCGGCTGCCCTCTGCAAAGCTGGAGGAGCTGTGGCTGCAGCCCCTCTGAGGAGCCGGGTGCTTCTGGCTGCTTTGGGGACGGGGCTGTCGCTCGTGGCGAGCAGCGGGGCTGCACGTTGTCCCCACGGTGGCAAGGTGCCACTGCTCGGCACGGCCAGGGCTTGCCGGCCGCAGGGACCTGGCCGTGGGTCCCTTCTCCGTCCCGGCGCTTGGGGACAGGGCAGGCAGGGACCGAGGTCCCTCGGAGGTGGTGTTTGCCCACAGCAACCTCAGGAGCTGTGGGTTTGGATGAGATTTCTTGAGCGGCTTCCAGCCACCGCGTTGCTGTGGTTCGGGGATGGAAAACAAACCCTTTGCCCTTTCCCATCTCCGGCTCCGGCAGCAGATATTTTTCTTTCCTGCCCGCAGGTGCCGACTCTCCCCAGCTTGCTGAGACCTCGCGGGCGCTCCGCTTCTGCGCATCCTTGTTTGCGCAGCGACGGTGAGGGCAGGAATGGGAATTGGGGCACAGTAAGGCAAAAAGGAGTTTCTCCTCAGCCCTGGCGCTGTGTTCTTCATTCCGTGCACGCACAGGTCAGGGCATAGAGCCACAGGAGACTGCACGCCCTGCAGCACGGGTTGCTCCGGCACCGAAGGCAGCGGCTTGGAAGCACACGAGCGAGGTGTGGGCACCTACAGCCCCGTGTTCCTGAGCGGGGGGAGCACCTGGAGCCCTCCCTGCCGCACCGGTGAGAATCGGGCGATGCAGCCATGCAGAGGCCCTGGACCACGGCAAGGGCATTTCCGAGCTGGCAGGCATCGAGTTGCGGCTGAGGCCTTCGGACCTCTCCCATGCTTGCGGCCAAACGAGGAGAGCGGTCTCTAAAATAGCTGCTCGAGATGCACGAGGCACCTGCTGCCGGCTATAAAAATGGATTAGCTGCGTCGCATCTGGAGCCCATCCAGGCAGCAGCGCCTTCTCCAGCATCCCATTTGGCACGCAGAGCCCACCGCCTGGGAACGCGGCGAAGGGGAGCACGGGGACAAGAGGCAGAGTTGAAAGGAGAGCCGGGAAGCTGTGATCCTCTCTAGGTGGGGAACCTGGGGGCTCTGAGCAGCCCCAGGTGTCCCTGCGGGCCGGATCCTGCCTCTCCACCCGCCCCTCGCTGTGCCCTCCCATTGTTCTTTGTACTCCGGTCTGGTCCCAGCGTGCTCCCAGCTGCCCGGGCTTCCAGCCTGGATGCAAACCCCAGAGCAGCAGATACTAACTCATTGTGTTCCGGGTGTTGGAAGGACTCCACGCTCCAAGGCAGATTGCGTGGTGGTGTGTTAAAGCGGGAGAAAGCCCAGCTCCCCAGTAGCGCACCCGGGATGTGCGGTGCTGAGGGCACTGCCTCCAGCCCTGCCCTGGGGACCCACATCCAAGCCCTTCCCTCTGCGCTCCGGAGAGATCCGGCAATGGGATCCTGCTGTCCCCAGAGCCCTGCGGGCTGAGGAGGATCCCGCTGCTCCACGGGCATGCAGCCGGCTCCGTGCGGGAGCCACATTGGAGGAGCAAATGGGCAGCCCGCTCCTCTTCAGCAGCGCTCAGAAATCTTCCAAAACGAGAGTTATGCATTTCCTCCTTTCACCTGGAAAACCGTATTCCCCTGCTAGACATCTGCCGTGGCGCAGTCCTGCCTGGACCGTGAACCGCACGTGGAGTTTTATGACGCTCCGAATACCAATTAGTTCAGGTACTGGTGCAGCAATCCCAGCCCCAAATGATGCAATGAGGGAACTGGAGCCAAGCTGGGACTGCGTTTGGGCGACAGCTATAAATCTGTTTTTACGATAAGCTGTCTGGTCAGTGTGCCACTCGGTCCTCGCTGCTCTGGTTTGGACTGACCCGCGCTGCGATCCTTCCGGCTCCTGCAAGGCCAAATGCTGGGAGCAGCTCTTGCAAAACAACTGGGAAAGCCAGGACTGCCACGGGAGGCTCGTGCTTCCGACCGATTTTCAAGGCTTGGAGAAGCTCCCAGAGTTGCAACATCACTCTGCAGCCCACGGTCCCAAAGATGGGACGCTGAAATGCACCGGGTTTGGTGCAACCTGCTGAGCAGGCACGGGGCCGGGGAAAGGAAGGAAGGGGGAGAGCTGCAGAAAACCAAATTACTCTGGATGCAGACCCGGGAGGGACCGTTCCGAGCCAGGGCTCCAGGCTCCCCAGCCGCTCAGCTCAGGTGCAAAATTGCTCCTTGGATGAGAAACCATCGCAGGAGCATCCATCCCGCCTCCCAGAGCGGGTCCCTCGCCCCGTGGCAGCAGCGTTTGCTCCAGGGCTCTGGCCTGGAGCTGAATGCAGGCAGCGTCCCCGAAAAGGGCGGATAAACAAAGAGTGGACAGGAAATTAATGTGGCACAAGGCTGAGCTCGCTGACCGAGATGTGGCCGGGGTGATGCAACGAGGGTCAATTAAGCGGCCACCGCGCAGCCTCGCGGGGCAAATTAAGTGCCAATTTTCTGCACTGCTGACGAGGTGAGGAATTAGAGTGGTAACTAACAGGAAGTCTCGGTGAAAAGAAAGAGCAAGTTGGGAGATGGGAGTTTGAGGCTGGCCTCGGGCCAGCAATGAGACAACCGGGCGAGTGCCCCTGTCCCGCGCCGCAGCGGGCGCCGGGGAGCTCTGGCAGCGCTCTCCTGCCCCAAACGCGGGGACAGCGCGGGGTCCGCAGGGCCGGTGTGGGCTGGGGGCTGCAGCGGGCTGTGGGCAGGGGGCTGACAGCGCACAGAGCCAAGCCTGGCCGAGCAGGGGTCCTGGCTGGGACGCTCCGCTCTCAGCACAGCGTGTCCCGCTGGCACGCCTGTCTCGCCGGGCTGTGCCAGGATGTTGCTGCCAGCTCACTGGGAAAGCAGGGGGTTCTGGCTGGAGCCAGTGGGACGCTACGGCCGCCCGAGCCGTGTGCGGGACCTGTGCTGCTTGGCCAAGGTACCCGTGCTCGGTCCTTCCGGCTGGAGGCAGCGATGGGTGGTGTGAAGGGTGCTCGGATGGCCACGGGTGCACAGACAGGGAGCTCCCCGGAGAAGGCAGAAACGATGGGGGCTTGGGGGCATCACCCCCCCAACCCTGCTCGCCCCAGACGTGTTCCTCTCCATGCGAGGCACAGCAGTGTCCCTCCCAGTTGCTGTCCTGCTTTCTGCAGGAGGTGGGGATGCAGGGAGCTGGTTTCATTCCCTCTGCTTTGCAGGGTCTGTGCGGCTGCTGCGGGTCCCGGGGCGTTTAGGACAGTTAATTCTGTCCAGGGCACAGGGCAGGGACCGGAGTCCGGCCCGGGAACACCGGAGCAGCCTGCAGAATTTGTTTGAGGAGGGAAGGTCCCTGTCTGAGCAGCGTTTTCCCCTCCCTTTGGGACGCAAGAGCCCTGCCTGAGCTTCCCGAGGATGAAATGGCTGCACCATGGCTCATTCCCGCTCCTTGTGCTCCCTCTGCAGGAGCGGGGCCGGGGGGCCGGGGGCCGCATCCAGCCCACGCGTGTGCAGCCGAGGTCGGGCTGGCCTGTCTCACAGGAACCCGTGGGGCCAGGCCAGGGGTTTGTTTAATTGAAAGGCTTCTGCTAATTTCCATGCGTGTGTGTGGGGCTGGGTCCTGCCCACTGTGACGTCCAGGGACCAGACTGCAGTTTGGGGTCGGGCAAACTGGGGGCTGCGATGCCCTCAGGGCTCTGGAAATGGGGCGGAGGTGGGGTGGAGCAGGAGCTGGCTGAAGAGGAGAGCCCGCGGGATGCGGGGATGCTCGCCGGCACAGCCACCGCTGCGCCCCAGCTGTGAAAACCCTGGGGTGCAGCCCCAGCCAAAGCCTTTGCAACCTCAAAGGAAAACCTCTCCTCTGTTCCAAAACGTGTCCTCTGCTATCCAGCTAACCTCCTGGCTGTCCCACTGCTGCCCCACAGCTGGTACCCTGCGCGCTGGGCAATGCCTCCTCCTACTCAGCCTCTCTGGGAGCTCAGCGCCTCCGTCCAGCCCTGTCCTCGTGTCTTGCCCTCGCGTGGGGAAACCAGCCTCTCCGGGCGTCGATCCACTGGCACGGCCACCGCTCCCAGCCCTCCTTCCCCGGCCTGGCAGGAGCCCAGGAGCAGCTCCCCTTCTCCTCTCCCCGCAGCCCGGGGGCTGCAGCTCCCACTCCCCCTGTAAGCGGAGAGGTTCCCTCCCTGCCAGAGGCTGGGCTGCCAAATTCCAGCCAAGAGCACATTTTTACGGCATGACACCAGTGGGGCCCCGGCAGGAGACGCCACGAGATCCAGGCGTTCGCCCGGGAGGCTCCGGTACCGGCGCGGCAGTGGCGTGTGCGGACAGCTCGACCAGCTCCGTCTGCCCCGCTGATTTCCTCTTTCTGCCCGTCCAAGCGCTTGCCAAATATTACAAAACATCCTCCTTCCCTTTCCCCAGGCTGCGGGGTGCGCTGAGCCACCCCGCTGCTGCCTGGCCCTCCCCACTCTGTCCATCCCCTTCCTTCCTCCCGGCTCCTTTTCCAGGCAGCCGCTCCCGCAAGCGGCTCCGAAGAAGCCCCGGGACAGGTAGCGGAGAGTGACGGAGCCTGGGACAAGCCTGCGGCTGGCAAGGTAGGAAGGAGAAGGGAGCTGAGGGCTGGGATGCTCGCTGAGCACTTTGCCGCCTTTGCATCAGGCTGGAGGGAGAAGAGCAGGGAGCGAGTGTCCCCGGCCGCCCCGGGGTGCAGAGCGGGTCTCTGGCTCCCCCCAGCCCCCCTGCCATGGCAGACCTTGGAAGACCCTTTCGAATAGCACACCCTGCTCCCCGCCTCACCCCGCGTGGTGCTTTCCCGGGGCAGAGCGGGGCAGCGGCAGCCGCCAGCCAGCCGGGGCCGCGTGGGCACGCTGGGCTCCCCGCCAGCGCCTTCGCGCCGGGCTGCGACGCTCTGCCTCTGCCCGGTGCTGTTGTGGCTCTGTTTGGGTTGCTAGGGAGGAGCTGCCGGAGCGCGGTCCCACGCCGTGTGCTGGCACGCAGCTCCGCTCTGCCTGCCCGGGGGCTGCGCTCCCTTGGGATCCACATGGGAAGCTGGATGGGGAGATGCCGTCGGCGCTCCGAGTGAGCCGCGGGTGGAGAAGGGCTCGGGCATGGTGTCGTCCCTCCGAGGTGGTTTCCCGCTGGCCTGCCGGTGCACGTGGGCGCGGGCTGGGGTGCTGGGGACCCCACGCTGTGGCACTCCCCCCCCGGCCACCTCGCAGCCCAGCGGTGCCGGCGGCGGGCAGGTTTGGAGCTGGTGACATTTGATGGGAGGCTCCAAGGAGGCATTTAAACGCCACCCATGTGACAGAGCCGGCTTAGTCACAGTCCCGGGAAACAGCAGTGAACCTCTGCCCGGGGAGCAGCGGGGGCTTGGCGCGCCTCTTTCCCAGGCACATGGAAATTTCCATGGAATTAGCGTACGGGTAATTATTACCATCTGCTTCCCTGCAGACCGCAGTCGCCTGACACTCCTCGGGGTGCGGGACGGGCAGGGGGTGCGGGAGCCCCACCTGAGCCGAGCTCTGCCAGTGAAGCAGCAGGACGGCCCCGGAGCCCTGCCTTCAGGGAGTAGGACCCCACAGCTGGGCACATCTGGCTGCTGCACAGCCCTGCCTGATCTCTGCCTGCCTCTCTCCGCAGCGAGCCTGCTGTGCGCCTGTCCCACAGCCTGCGTGGGCACTGCCAGCCCCTGCCCGGGGGGAACGGTTTCCGGGCAGAGCTGCGTGCTGCTGGCTGTGTGTGACCGTTCAAGGTCCCAGAGTTTCGTGCTGCTGGCTGTGTGCGACCGTTCAAGGTCTCACGACACTTTGCGCAGCTGGGAAGCGAAGCTGTCTCACGCAGCCACGCTCGCCTCCGGACGGCTGGAGCGGGGCCATGCTGCGGCTGGGGGCTGGATTGAGGCTCTGGAACAGGACCTGTCCCTGCTCTGAGGCGGAGGTTGTGGCTTGCAGATGGCGATGCTGACCCTCACTGCTGTCCCAAGGGGCTGGGAAAGCCTGATGAGCATTTTGCCAATGTTTGTCGGGCTAAGGACGCTCTGGGGAGGGTGGTGTGGTATGGCACTCTGCGCTTCGCGGTGTCTGGCAACCAGCGTTCTCTCCTAGGGTGCTACATAATCCTCATTTAATTTTGATGCCTCCCCATTCCCGGTTTTCCCTTGCAGCCTCTGACCGGAAAGCTTGCTGTTTCCCAGAGGTCCGTACGTGTTTGTTGCTCACAGGGAGGGTCCCGCGCCATGGAACGCCGGGGCTGCTGACGCAGCCGATGTAGCTAGGCTCCAGCGAGAGCTGAGCACGGAGCAGCGGCACTGGCACCCTCCCTGCCGTGCGTCCCCCGGCTTGCTCAGCGTCCGACGCAGCATCCGTCAGCCCTGCGCAGCGCCTGGGACAGCCGCTTGCTGCCGCGTGCTCGCTGGAGCCTTGGCTTCCCTGCCTGGTGCTGGGCAGCCTGCTGATGAGATTGCTGCTGGCAGGGGCGTGCGTTACGTTCAGGTTCACCCCTTCAGCTCAGATCCCTGCTCAGATAGGATGGGCTTCTTAGGAAACGCTGAATTCCTGCCACTTGGCAGAGGTCCTTGGCTCGGCCAGGCCTCGTGAGCACGTATTTCCGAGATAAATCACTGAAGGCTGGATGCGGCATCCCAGCGCGTGCAGGTGCCAGGCAGCCTCCCCACCTGCTTCGGGAGGTCTGAGCTGCGGTGTGTCTGCACCCCTTGGACATGGCTGCAGGAAATTCCTCTGAAACCAAAGGCACAGAAACGAAAGGGCTGAGCCCTTGGGAAGGCTGCCCATGCCCTGCTGCGAGGCGGCGAGGATGGGCAGCGACGCGAGACACGGCACATCACCTGTGCGGTGTTTGGTGTTTTAAACACACGCAGAACGTCAGAGCAGCCAAAAGACCGCTCTGAGCTCCGCATCTTGGGGCTGGGAATGCAAAAAATCACCTCACCCCCTCCTTTCACCTGCCTGCCGCGAGCTGAGTCAGGGCTCTGGGCTCGTGGTCCTGAGAGTGATCCCGTCCCGGCACGGCTAGGTTCCCGCGGGGAAAAGCAGAGGGGCCGGAGTGGGACCCGTGCTCCCCTGTGGAGCTGGCAGGCTGCAGGGGCAGGATTTGGAGCAGACCTCTTCCCGGCCCACGCTCGGAGCCGGTTGCTGCTGGGTTTTCCTTCACCCGCGGGGCCGTGGTGCAGAGCCGGGAGGCTGTGGGTGTCCCAGGGGAGGGATCACCGGTGGTGCTGGGCTCGGGAGCGCCCAAGGCTGCGCGGCGGGGCATGGGGTGCTGCCTGCCCCGCTGCCGGCGATTATGCATCCGCATGCAGCAGGCAGCGGCCCCACGCCACGTCCCGCATGGTTGTCACCGGACTCGGTGGCCGTGACCGACCGCGGCAGCCTCCAGCCTCCCTCCCAGCACGCCAGCGGCAGGGGTAACGCTCCCTTCGGTCAGATGCATTTCGGGGGCTCCGGGGAGCTGGGGGCAGTCGGGACTGTTGGATGACTGCGGCCATCACGCGAGCCCCCGTGCAAGCGGAGGGGGTTCCCGCTCGGGGCCCGCGTTGGTGTGCGTGGCTGCGGGCACGCCGGGCGCGTGCACAGGCAGGAGGGCAGTCGAGCCCATAGGGATGTTTTATTTTTGTCCAAGGAAGGGTTTTGGTTTTGTTTTTCTTGTTTTTTGGAAGGTGAAAGCTTTCAAGGGTGTCAACACTTTTCTTGCCAAAAAATAACGCAACCCAAGCCAGAACACCCTGACTGACAAAAAAAAAAAAAAATAGATGAATGTTTGAGTTTTCAGTTTCTCAGAAGTAAAAAGCCCCAAACGGTGTCAGAAATGGATATGTTCTCTCAGGCACTTTAATTAAAATAAACCCGGCCAGGACGTTTCCTTAGCAAGGTCACCTCTGCTTTTAAACTGCCGTGTCCGACCTTTTCCCCGTGAAGGGGTCTGGCTGCTCTCTGGGGTGGGGGCTCGCTGCTTGTCTGGCTCCCCTTCACGGGAAGGTCTGAGGAGGGGCTGTTTCAAGGGGAGAGGCGGCATCGGCGCTTTACTGGGGCTTCTTGCCTGAGGTCGAGTGCCCCAGATAAGGGGTGCAGACCCCGTTTTCTCGTTGAGCGTGCTGTATGAGGTGGCTGGGGTCGGTGGGACCCCTGTCAGGTGAGGAAGTTCAGCCCCTGCAAGCGGCTCTGGGGTGCAGCGTGAAGCACTCTGGCTCAGGACCAGAGCAAATTTGCATCATTAACATCTCCAGGATGTCAAATGTGCTGCGTGAAAGAAGGGAGGGGTCCCTGCCCCACACTGAGGGGTCCTGGCCCCCCTGCGAGGGGTCCCTGTCCTGAACTGAGGGGTCCCTGCCCCACACTGAGGGGTCCTGGCCCCCCTGCGAGGGGTCCCTGTCCTGAACTGAGGGGTCCCAGCCCCACACTGAGGGGTCCCAGACCTGAACAGTGGCGTCTCTGCCCTGTTCTGGGGTCCTAGCCTTGCACTGGAGTCCCAGCCCTGCACTGAGGGGTCCCAGCCCCATACTGAGGGGTCCCAGCACTGCATTGAGAGGTCCCAGCCCTGAACGGTGGGGTCTCTGCCCTGTTCTGGGGTCCCTGCCCCGCACTGAGGGGTCCCAGCCCCATACTGAGGGGTCTCAGCCCTGCACTGAGGGGTCCCAGCCCCGTTCTGGGGTCCCTGCCCTGCACTGAGGGGTCCCAGCCCCATACTGAGGGGTCTCAGCCCCATACTGAAGGGTCCCAGCCCTGTTGTGGGATCCCAGCCCTGCTCTGGGGTCCCAGCTCTGCTCTGGGGTCTCTGCCCTGCACTGAGGAGTCCCAGCCCCACACTGAGGGGTCCCAGCCCTGCACTGGGGTCCCTGCCCTGCACTGAGGGGTCCCAGCCCTGAACGATGGGGTCTCTGCCTTGTTCTGGGGTCCCAGCCCCGTTGTGGGATCCCAGCCCCACACTGAGGGGTCTCAGCCCTGATCTGAGGTCCCTGCCCTGCACTGAGGGGTCCCAGCCCCATTCTGGGGTTCCTGCCCTGCATTGAGGGGTCTCAGCCCTGTTCTGGGGTCCCAGCCCTGCACTGAGGGGTCCCAGCCCCGTTCTGGGGTCCCAGCCCCGCACTGAGGGGTCCCAGCCCCACACTGAGGGGTCCCAGCCCCATACTGAGGGGTCCTAGCCCTGTTCTGGGGTCCATGCCCTGCACTGAGGGGTCCCAGCCCCATTCTGGGGTTCCTGCCCTGCACTGGGGTCCCAGCCCCACACTGAAGGGTCCCAGCCCCGCACTGGGGGGTCCCAGCCCCAGCCCGGGGCGCAGCCCTGCAGCAGGGCTCCCCCCGGCGGGCGGTGGGTGGTCGCACCGGACACCCAGCGCCCCCGGGCCGGCCCCGCGTGGGGAGCAGCTGCCCGGGGCCGGGCCGGGCCCGGCGGGGCCGCCCACCCCCCGCGGAGGCGGGAACGCGGCCGGGGCCGGCGGAGCGCGGCCTAGCAGGGCCCGGCGCGGCCCGGCCATGGGGGCGGCCCACAGCCAGAAGCCGCGGGAGGCCGGGACCCCCCAGCGCCGGTGAGTGCGGGCGGGGAGCGGGGGGGGGGCGCGGGCCGGGGGCTGGGTCCGCCCGGCAGCCCCTGCCCTGGCTCCTGCCCAAGGCGGGGCTGGGCCGGGGGTCAGCGCGGTGGAGGAGGGAAAAATCGGAG